>JAXQQM020074264.1:0-127221 GCA_034641835.2 Pinus albicaulis | reverse complement strand
TTAAAATAAAAACTATTTAATCTATTATAATAAATATTAGATTTAATTTAATTTGCTATATTTATACAATCTCATTTTAAAATATTTTAACTAAATCTCATATCCAAATTAAGGATATTTTATATAGTCATAGTGTATCTAGTCAATATGGTGTTGCTTTTGTTGGATTTTAAGAAATCTCCTTGAAGTTTTAAGACACAAGTTCCTCCCTTATATCTTTTCCATATCCATGTATCCCATTTGCAAACTAATAATAAGCTTAAGTCTCACGTATTGTTTAAAGTGTTAATTTTATCTCTTGTATCTACATTTGTTATTTATAGATTAAGACTTATGTTTTTTCCATTATTTGAGAAGTATATTTAAAAATTAAGTTTGTTTTTTCTATTATTTAATGAATGAATGCAATGTGTTACACATAACATCCATAATTAATGAAATTGCAAACTTATGTAGAAATTTATAATTAGCTTTCAAATAAGTAATTTTTTAAGAATTTTTTTCTTTTTAATCACATTATTACATAATTTATTGGTGAAAAAAGGAGAAATGGTTAATGTTTCTCCTATAACTTTTTAATTCCCATGTTTAAAAACTTACCTCTAAATAATAAAATAAATCTATATTTGTTATGTTAGGAATTTCAAATAATGCACCAATACTTGACATACTAATTTCTATGTTCATGGATTAGACTATTTTACCAAAAACAAAACGAAAAAAGAAAAGAAAAAACGAAATTCTAAAACACTTTTTTAACAAATAGCATTGAGTTGATACTTCTTATTCTTTATATATTAACAAGTTTCTCTATATATTAATACTACATTAACTAGTTTTTATGTGGTATGAACATCAATTAGGTACTAAAATGATGCACAAACACAACTATATAGCCTATACTTATCTCTCATCTTATATGTTTATGTCATGCATACATTCAAGCTAACCAAATGTATTGTTTAAAATGCATAATTCATAGAAACTTTAATTGTTTTTTCTTTTCATAATATCTTGTTTTAATGAGTGCACATGATACTCATAGTTAATGAAATTGAAAAATTACATAGAGATGAATAATTAGATTACAAATATATAATTTTTTAAGAATTTTTTTCCTTTTAATCTCCCTATTAGTGCAAAAACAAAAAAGTCAATATTTCTCCTATAACTTTTTAATTCCCATGTTTAGAAGCTTACCTCTAAATAATAAAAGAAATATATATTCGTTATGTTAGGACTTTGAAATAATACACCAATACTTAACATACTAATTTGGATGTTCACTGATTTTATTAATTTAAAAAAAAAAAAAACAACAACAATATCAAATTTTTAAAACATTTTTTTTTAAAAATAACATCAAATTGATACTTCTTATTCTCTACATATAATAAACTAGTTTTATGTGGTATGAACATAATTTAGGTATTAAAATGATGCACAAACACAACCATATAATTATGGTTATGTTCTAACATGTTATATATGTGTGTGTTAAATAATTTTATGTTATGTTAAAATAGTTATAAAAATATGTTATGTTATATATTTTTTTATATTATAGATATGTTGATGTTATAGTTAAATAATAGTAGTGTTATGTTATATAAATAATAAATTTTTAAGAAAAAGTGAATCTATACACGTTGGTTGATTTGAACAATATGTGGAAGAACATGTGGCTTGCTTTTTTATCTAACTTTTCAGACTTTCCAGGTGAGTCCATATTCAAGGAAATTGTAAACCACAAGTTAAGATGAACATATGAATATAAGAGCATATTAATAGTCTTGAGAAAGGGTAAAAGAACTTAATTTGACTCATAATAGTTTAATTTAATAATGTATAGTTTTAATTAATAAAATTTTAATAATTGGATTAGATAATTTAGGTTTCTAGGGACATGGAGAGGATTGATAATGATATATAATAAATAGAAGTGATTGAAAAAAATAAAGAAAATTTTAATTGAATAAATTCAAGTGAAATGAGAGATAGGTGATAGTTCCAAAAATTAAGGTTTATTATTTTTTATTTTGTTTAAAATAGGTTGTGTTGCTTAGCTTTAGGCAATCCTCCATGTCCATCATATTAGGTCTTTTTTCTATTTCAATGGATTATTTTATTTTTGTTTTTAGATAGTGGTCTTATTTATGAAATAATTTAGAATTTTCCATACAAATGTAGTGAGAGTAGGAGAAAGCGAGTTTGGCAAGGGCATATTTTCCGACCTATTCCTAGATATGTATGTTATGTGTTCTTTTAGTCTTATTCCAATAGACGACATATTTTTCCGACCTATTCCTAGATATATCTGTTATGTGTTCTTTTAGTCTTATTCCAATAGACCTACTAGTTTAACCTATGTATTAATATCCTCAATAACAAGGAATTGAGTAAACTCCTTTGTGTTTTCTTGGATCTATTGAGTCTTTAACATATTCAACCATATTTTTAATAGTGTTCAGGGGGGTGAAAGGCACATAAATGTTTTTCTTGTTTATAATTTTAGCAATTTTATCAATCGTTCCTTTTATGTAGGGAAAGGAAACTTTAGGATTGTCTAAGGGTTTTCTTTTTTTGAGTTCTTCTTGAGGATTGTTGAATGGCTCAGTTGATAGTTTTCTTGTGATAACCATTATTTTCAAAAACTTTGTGAAGATGGTCTAGCTCATTTTTCAAATGATCAGGGTCAGACATCCTAGAATTATAAATTATAGATTATTAAAATTTTATTGATTAAAATTATAAATTATTAAATTAAAATTAAATTTAACTATTATAAGCATACTTAAGTTCTTTTACCATTTCTCAAGTCTATTAATATGATATGATATTCATACGTTCATCTCAAATTGTGATCTGCAATTTCCCTGAGGATACTCACCTGGAAAGTCTGAAACATTGGAAACGAGCCACGAGCTTTTCCACATATTTTCTAAATAAAATTTTATTTTTCTATATTTTTAACTTTAAATATTAATATTTTCTTCTTAAAACTAGAATCATACTATATTTATTATTAAAAATATAAATTAATTTAAATTTAAAATAATAAATTAAAATAAAATAAAATAAAAATTTATAAATAGAGCTTCACCCTAAGAAACCATATTTATTATGTCAAGATCAAGCTCTTAATTTACTTATTTATTGGTTATAGTTTCGTTGTTTTCTATTTTAGATTTTTTTCAGGTATATTTTTTCTCAAATTTGTTAGAAATTTAAAATGCATTTTAAATAACAAAAAATTTAAAAAAATTTAAAAATAATTTCACGAAAAACTTTAAAACATATATAATTAGAAAAAAATATTGTTACCATTGAAAAAACAAATATGCATTTAATAAACAAAACATTGAAGTAAGTAAAAATTTTAAAACCTAAATTATAATTTGTTGGTGTTTTCAAAGTGTTTTCTAGGTTGTTTTGGAGTTTTTTTTATGACCTTTTGTGTTTTTCTAGGTTGGTTATGTGGTTTTCTATGTTCTTTTGAAGGTTTTTTTTTTATAGTTTTTTTGTAGTTTTCTAAGTTCTTTTAAAGGGTTTTTTTTGGGGTTTTCATGGTTTTTGTATAGTTTTTTCTTAATTAATTTGTTTAATTTTTCAAAAAAAAAAAATAAAACGCATACTTTCGTTTGAGCCTCTTGGATGTTGGCGGGGTCATTGGTAAGATTTCTTTGAATTCTCCATGCTTCAATTTCTTGATCGAGCTCCAATACTCTCGATTATCTACCTAAACACTCTCAGTCGAGCTCTCTAATGTCTCGTGGTCCGTGAAAATGATGTCCGTAGACTGAGGCCGAGGTATTTAATAAAGAATAATGGCTCGATCGAGCCATAAATTTTGATCGAGGGTTTGTTTTTAACCACCGATCGAGCTAATTTTTTAGTCCCCAAGGAGCTTGAATGAAGCACTTAAAAAAGGCTCGATTGATCTCTTAAATGGATCAATCGAGCCATATATTTTCCACTTGAATACACCATCTCTTTCCAAAAGGTCTAGCCCATCTCCAATATTTCACCCACATGTCGTTGCTAAAATTAATATAAACAGAGATAAAATTAAGAAGCCTCCTAGATCAAAATCTTCACCCAACTTGAGCTAGTTACTTTCATGGAGGACTGTAAAATAACTAGAATGTTCTTGATGGAAAATTCTCAAGTTTTAGCTCTAATGAATTTTATTTTTGTGTCCAAAACAACCCCCTTGTGATTTTTTTATGCCCACAACAACCCCCTTATGATTTGGTTGTAAATTCCATGGTTTGAATATTATTTTACCAATAAAGGAAATCTAACCCATCATCCTGTAAGTGAATATAATTGGCCACCAAAATGCTAACATCATTAAAGAAACTTTGAGGTCTAAAATGGACCTAAAAACAAACATGTACAACCAAAATAAACTTGATAAGAACCAATAGGATTCAAGATGATGATGTCAACCAATATGATGTAAGTTGTGCATACACAGTAGATGCACATATAAAGAACCTACACATATACATAAGTTGCACATATCTTCCATAAATGCACAACTTCCGTATATGTGCATATATTCCGTATATGTGCAACTTCCATATATGATCATATTTTCTGTATATGTGCATATCTTCTGCATATGTGAATATCTTCTGTATATGCACATACCTTTCGTATATGTGCAAAAACGATATGTGAAACTTCTTTATAGGCACATATACAGATGCTTTGCACAAATTCCATAATATGCATATACACCAGTCTCCATATATACACAAGTTATGTATATGCGTATATATTTTTCATATGTGCATATCTTATGTATATGAACATATCCTTTGTATATGCGCATATACCATATATGTGTAACTTCTAGACATATGCATATATCGAGTATATGAACATATACGGAATAAGTGCATATACAAAATATATGTGTATATACAGAAATTGTGCATATACAGAAGACATGTGCATATACGATAGATGTGCATATCCAGAAGTCACACAACTTCTATATATGCACATATTTTGTATCGTATATCATTTGTATATGTGCAAATTTTATATATGCGCATATATTTCGTATATGCACAACTTTTGTGTATGTGAATATACGAAAGTCGTGCATATATAGAAGTTGTGCATATATAGAGACTACATATAGACAGAGGTTGAAGTTGTGCACTAGTTATGTATATACATAGCTTCTGTATATGCACATAAATAGAAGTTGTGCATATATAGTAGATGCACATATAAAAAAATTACGCATATATGGAAGATACACATATACATAATATATGTTAAATTCAATCCATTATATATGCACAACTTTCGTATGCGCATATATTTCGTATATATGCAACATTTGTATATGTGCATATCTTGTATATATGCACAACTTCCTTATATGAACATATACGAAAGGAAATCTGAGGGAAAAATACATACTGATAGAATCCCAAGGCCAACTCAGAATAGGAAATGGCTGTTATAACCCTCTGTTTTGCATTCTTCATTTGGTGTATAGGCACACCCTACAATTTTCCATGAATTCATCCATAGCAACCAAATAATAAAAATAATTTAACAGAGATAAGGTATTTTCAGTCACAAAATGTCCCGATAACCCTCCACTACGATTTTCCTTGATTAAATGTCCAGATAAGCCTCAAAATTCCTTGAGTCACATTTGTAGCTCAAGCAATTGAAGATCTGCTTTTTTGGGTTCTCCTTCCCATGATTGAACTCAGGAGGATATTCCCATTCCACTGGTGTTTGTCTATAGTAGTCATCATCATCGTGAAAAGGGTACTAAGTTGGCGAAGGTTGCCTAGATGGAATATGGTACATTTCTAGTAGAGGGTGCCTATTTGGTGGTTGGTGTATTTTTGGCGAAGGATGGGTGACACTGCCTTGGCTTCTAGTTTTTTCTCCCTTGCTTCCAGACGTTCTGTGATCCACATGAATTTTCTCCATGGTGTTTTGTTATTGTCAAGGATTTAGTAACGAGGAATCATTTAGTCAATTCATATAAAAAAAACATATCCAGACTAGTGAAAAATCAAGAGAGGAGTCCATTTTTTCTCAAAACATAAGGGGGTTATTGTGGACACAAAAAATTCATTAATTGGAGCTAAAAATTGAGCATAGTCCATCAAGAAAATTCTAGTTATTTTAAGGTCCTCCACGAAAGTGAATAGCTCAAGATGGGTGAAGCTTTTGATGTAGGAGGCTTCATAATTTTATCCTTGTCTATATTATTTCTAGAAACTACAAGTGACTTTCTAAAGGTAGGGCCCTATTTTCATTATGATACATATGATATCTTGTGGGGCACTATCATTATCATATTACCGATCAATCTGATTACCGACCAATGATTTAAGTCATTAATAGAAGCGAGAGAAGCCACTGATGATGTCAATGGATCTCAAGATAAAATAGTATAATATGTATGGTGTGAATGAATAAGTTGAAGTCGAAAAACACACATAATATTTCAGTCAAAGCCCAATGTTGAAAACCTGTTAGCGAGGGAGAGGAAACTTCCCATTGATGTATAAAAGTCCCAAGGTACTAACAGAAGAGTTTCTAAGTCAATTTCCTGGATAATGAGTGGGTTTCAACAATAGGTAAGATGTTGCAAGACGACCTTGATGTATCCCCCGTCAATGAGACAAAACGAGTATCATGACTTTAGAAATAATGTTGCTATTATGGAACTGGTTCATGAATGACAAACATGGAACAAAGGCTTAAGAGTATCGTAACATATATCAACTAAATGACTTCTATTGAACATATCGATGACACTAAATGGAGTTGGAAACATTGACCCAAAACAAAAAGTGGAGGCTTTGATATGGTGTGATGAACCAAAAAACAAGCAGATTCCCCAACCCAACAACCATGGAGATGAAATGAAAGAGTGTTATGTTCAAGAGCGACTCAGTGCCATTAATAGGTGGAGTATCACATTTTCCCAATTTCCCCAACCATTTTTGGTCAGGACCTCTTTATTTTTTAACAAACTTGGGGATGATAAAATATGTTTTATTTGTAAGTTCATCCTTCAAATGAATCCCTCTGAGTATTTTTAACGAACTCTGAGAAGGAGTGCTTCGGTCCCATCATGTTCGACGATCCCATCATTGTTTGATGTTTTTACAAGTCCAACCAAGGTCTAACTCGAATCCTTTTTCATGTTTAGAGAGTTTGAAAACAAAAAATCCAAAGGCTCATTTGTGTAAATAGTCTTTCGAGTCTGAAATGGTAGAAAAAAAAACTCACAAGAACCTCTTAGCCTTGTTTGACTAAGGAATTTATTTTTCGTAATAGCCTATGTTAGTCCAGAAAAGGGTTAAACTTATACTGAGAAGACATCTTTTCATTTACTTTAAAGAGTTCGAAAAGACAAGTGCTCAACAATCTTTTCATGTTTAGGGAGTCTGAAAAGAGTTGAAAGAGAACTCCTCCTAGAGGAACGAGTGTTATAAAGGGTAGCAACTGGTTCCGTTCACGATGGAACTAATAAAAGCACATACATGTTAAGAGTTTGGATAATAAGACCACTCATCACAGTGGTTCCTCGGGAAAGGGTAAAAAAACCAAGTGAAAGCATATGATCGGCCAAACGAATAGCGACGATGGAATGAGAAACCAAAGCTCATTTGGCATAATCAAGTTGATAAACATGGTAATCAGAAGAATAGGACGAGAATGGTTTCATTTTTACACAAACTTGAAACATGGGAAATTATGCTTGAGAGTGGCTTCAATTTTACACAATCTTGAAACAGAGAACCCCTAACATAATAACGTGATTCTAGGCACATGCCCCTTAAGATTCATTTCATCCACCTAATTAGAATACCATTTACTAATAGATGGATAGAATGAATGCTCTTTTATGAGATCAAGTGAAAGACTCGACTGGGAATTTACGAGATCAAGCCAAAGACTTGAATTGGAAGGGGATCTCGTGTTCGAAGGTTTATTAATTGATTGGCAAGTCCAACTCCAATATCCTGATTGTGCATGGCAATGCATCTCCTATTTATATATACATCGTCTGCTAGCACACTGCCAATCAGTATTTGTGTTCGCACAACAACGTTTGGACGTACTGTTGCTTAACGTCTTGACCATATGTTCCTCTAAGTTCAAAGGTGGTAGGGGTGGTACCTGAACAAGTATAAATGGCTAGGTAAATATGGGTAACGTGTATGAATCATTTGGAAATAACATATAAAGATTGGATAAGACAAAATTTATTTGATTCCAATCGAATAGGTGTATTGCGACGATTTTTCCAAGTCGTATATCTAGAAATCCTCAAGAATCTTTTATAAACACTATCTTGGGTACAACTAGTGCACTCCAAAGTAATTGTTACTCTTATATCTCCACTCTTGGCCATAAAATTACTCTGAATATTGGGTCTACTTTTCTTTTCGACTTGAAAAATAAAAAGGGAGTTGACATATTACAAAAGCACCTTTATGATGGCTCCTTGCTCTATTTTCATTTATGCTTCTTCCATATTTAATTTACGCATGTTTATTTTGGTTAAGGTCTTCACTATTTGTATTCATCCACTACTTAATGGTTGACTTCATATTTTTTTTCCCATATGGTAATTGGAGTATCAATTTCCCACCTGCTCCATGCTTCCTTTACCAAATTTGAGAAGTCTTCCCTTTATATCCAAAGAGGAGAGAAGTGAAAGGGAATTGGCCCATAGTTTGTTGTTTGTGATACTTCAAGAGAAATTCGATGATGATCTGAACTCTCCCATGGAATAATTTCAAAGGAGACCTAAAAGTCTTGAGATAAAAAGGAACAAGGAACTAAAAATATATTTAGGTGCGCTGCAATATGTCCCATACCAAATTTGTGATTATTCCATGTAAATTTGTTAGTAGTCACCCTGATATCTATTAGATCTAGTGAAGTAATCAGATCCTCTAAAATTTGTTGAAACTTATCTTGAGTTGGGGAGCCTACTTTTTTTCCCAAGGATGGAGGGTTTTATTAAAATCCCTTGCCATAATACAATATTAACTCGAAGGAGAGTCTCTATAGTTTAGGAGATATTCCCAACAATTGATATTTTTTGTATATTGAAAAGGTGCATATACATTAACAACATTACACACCTTTTTTGATGGGAGATAAAGCAAGTGAACCACCAACCAATGAGGCATTGAATGTGAGTCAATGGAGTTGAAAACAAAGGTAGACCAAATCAAACAGAGCTCCCTAGAAGCCTTGTGCGATCCAATCACTCTAAGCTCAGAGTTCATCCATAATTTTGACAACTTTTGGAGGGACTCTCATTCCCCTAACTATTGTTTATTTGTCTTCCTCCCTTATTTTCTTTGCGAACAATCTATTTCCATTTTCCCATTCAGTTCCAATTTTTAATCTACAAAGCTCACTAGTAACCCTCTTCCCTCAGCTTTGAGGGCCCTAGGGGAGTTTAATTCTTCTTCTTATTAATATATATCCTTCCCTTAAGTCCCCATATGGGCTTCCTCTAGGGGAGGCATCCCTTATGGTGCTACAAGAGAATAGGGCTTACTGGGGCTTGATGTCTTCTTGATTATTGTTGTAGTAGTTGTAATTTCCCCTTGTTTTGACATCTAATTCAAGATATTGAAACTATTTTTTGGATTTAGGGATGTATTGCTATTACTAGCAGAGGTTCCCTCTCTAGGCGTTGACCCTTGGTTTTTTTTAGACATGGGCCCTTTCCATTTCTTCCCTGCAGTTACTTGAGGAGGAGATGGGTTGTTCTCCCTCATGAGGCCTCTTCTCCTTTTGTTGTTGTTGCCACTATTCTCCATCATTAGGATGTTTTAGCTACTCTTCTGCCTTCTTCCTGCAATTTCATGTGAAATGGCCATATTCATGGAAAACTTACATTTAAATGGAATTTGATCATAATCAACTTTCTGTATGTGAGACCAATTGTCTAGGTTTAGACTTATTATTACTGATAAACCCTCTTCTAGGTCCACCTCCACACAGATCCTGGTGCAGGATTGTAATCCTTCTGGTGACTCAACTCGGTCGATGTATTTGCCAAGGGAATTTCCTATACTCTTGAAATTTTCCGCATTCCAACAATGTAGTGGGAAGATGGGAAGCTTGACCCATACCGGGATTGCTTTTGAAACATCACATTCATGATTAAAATCTAGACTCCAGTGGTCCAGATATAACCCTTGCCCCCCCATGAAGTAGGTGCCATTCCTGAAGATGAGATCCCAATATGCTTAGTCTTCGAACAGAAATGTGTAAAACCCTCATCCGCAAATGACGTTGAAACCTTATTTTTAACCTTGGGTATCCAATTTTTATCGATCCATGCTCGTAGGGATCTCAAAGAGGGCCATAATCCCATAAAATTACTAATAAGCTCTCGATCTCCAAGATTTAGGGCCATTGATCTAGATTGAGAAGTGTGAATTTCCACCTTTAGAATGTCGCCGATCTTCTTCACAAATTTGGAGGATTTGGCCTTTTGGAAATGTGGCCCTCCAACAATAAGGGTGTTGAATGTCTATATGTTGGGGGGGAGGGGAGAGACGAGGGCCCTTCAAAATTCCGATTCATGTTTGGTGAAGAGAGGAACTTAACGAAAGGTTATGGGCTAAGCAATGTGCAATAGACCTTGTAGATTTTTTTTTAATCCTCGGTGGAATAGTTTTTAATTATATTTTAGAACATATAACTAATAAACATATAAAACCTTAAAAACTTTAATTAATAAACATACAATTAGAAATACAAATATTTCTATATATAGAGATGTGAAATATATAAAAAAATATAAATAGTACTTATAAATTAAGATCTGATTTACCATATAAATTAAAATAATGATTTATATTAGTAATAATTATATTTCAGAAATTCATATTTAAATTTAATTAATAAATATATACAAATTTAATACTTATAATAAACTTGTTTTCTAAATTATATACAATAATAATAATTGCTATACATATCACATTAAAAAATTAAATTTAAAAAATAATAAAATATGTCAAGGATAAAGACTATGTGCATGTATATATGCATCATCAATGTTTAATAAAAATAAAAATAAAAATAGGAATAAGAAGCTTCCTATATAGAGATGTGAAATTTATGTAAAATATAAATAATATTATTAGAATGAGTATAGATCCATCATAACTTTGGCTTTACCAAGTGTCCCTCAAAACAAAATCTCTTAAAATGAAAACTTCTTTTTAAGTGCAAGTTTGAAGGAAAGTTTTGCACCTACATAAATTTGATTGCTCACAATTCTGAATCTACATATAAAAAAAAATCAAATCTCTCAAATACAAACTTGTTTTTTAATGCAAAACTTTAAAAAAAGGTTTTGCAAGAGAAATTTGATTCCTCACAAAGCTTAATAAATCTGAATATAAGATAGCCCTCTAGGTGTACAACAAAGTGTGACAGGGTGTTCTCTTGGTGTAAAGGTCACCTTTTAGTGGGAAAAAATTCAGCCATCCTAAGGGTAAGGTGTGATCCTATAGTGATTTTGATGACTTAGATACCCCTACAACACAACTACTCAAATTACAAGTTAAATATTTTTGTTTTTATACCATCTTAATAAAAAATATATATATAAATTAAATTTAAAATTTAAAAAAAAAAAATTACATATTAAAATATTATATATATAAATTTATTTTTTATTAAAATATTATATATATAAATCTATTTTTTATTAATATTTTTTTTTAAATCATGTTGCCCATTGGAGTGACTCTTACCAATCCAAACACCCACATCCATTAATAATTTTTTGCCATTGGAGCAACCCATTCCAAAAATTCATGATCCATTAGAAAAAAAAATTTGCTATTTCTAGTAATTTACCTTTTGTCTCCTGAGGTCGCATAATCAATGCAACACCCACTTTCTGGCTCTAATACCAATTTTACGCAGGGGATTCAACTGAAGCTTGCAACAACAACACAACTACTTGGCCTTGCTGAGTCTCTTCTTTTTCTAACACACTATTCGCCTTTACACAAACCCATACACGAACCTACTCAGGTTTTTCACGCTCTGGCGTCCTTCTTCGCGGATTCCCTGCATTTAATGGATTGGCGCCCCTTCAACCCTTTGGTGAACCTCTGGCGAATCTCAAGTGCAAAATAATGGCCACAGATACTACCTCAAATTTTTTTTTAAAAATGCTCAGAGTTTAAGTACTCAAAATGCGGAACAAAAATAACACTCTTCCTTTATTGATATTTCAAGATGAATTACAAATATATATTACAATCTCATTTGTTCTTTATTGAGATTGACTTTGTTGGCATTTATTAGACTTAGCTTCTTAATAGATAAGAAATCTTACTAAAGGCTTCCTGGCCAAATCATAGACTCAGTCTCCGAACTATAACACAACACACATATGTATAGAACTAAATAATCCGGCCACTTTAGGTTCTTAACAGTGCTCGCACACTGATACGCAGGCTTCTCGGATTTACTAAGACAGACAGAAACTGATAACTTCTTTGTGATGCAAGTAGTTCAGACTTTCATCTGCAAATGCATAGCAGGAAGAATAGAGATCAATCTCGGACTAAAAAAAACTAAAACTCTAAGACTCTTTATCTCACAACCTAACAACCCACTTTGAATTAATGAGCCTTACTCTCCTTATATAGGAATGGAGAGGGGACAAGCATCTAACAACTGGCCTTATTTTACCGAAAACAATCTTTGTACAAATCATTTTTTTAGAGAGATGTGGGGTTAAACCCCACTAGATGTTGGAGAAGTGCACCGAGTCTCTTGTGAAATCGAATATTTGTACAAGAGGGACCAAACACGACAAAACATAATGGATGTTTTTTGCTACAAAAACCCCACGAGAAAACTGCATATCATCTTTATTACATAGAGGATGTTTTTTTACCGGAAAGCCCTCGAGAAAACCAGTCACTGTAAGTCTGTGACTAGACATCATCATACACAGTGGAGACTTTTGAAAGGAGTCCACTAAAACTTTTATTACAATGGGGTGATTTCAGGAAAACTAAATCTTTGTACAAAGCCTCATCCCATGCTTTAATATATATTCTCCTGACTATCTTTGGTTTTCACAATACAATTTGGTGTTTGATCTTTGTCATGACAAGCCATTCACGATGTTGCTTCATGTATTGCTCCAGTATGTCATATTTTGAATAATGATTCAAATCTATGACGGTTTTGCATGGCGAATGAAAACATTTATCACATTCAGACTGGAAAGTGGATTCAAAATATAATGGGTCCATGGCAGTTTTGTTGATTCCTTTGAATGATCCATGTAGGCCCAAATTTTACTTTGGTATAGTGTGTCTCATCTTTTCCATCAACATTCATGATATTCCACCATAGCTTTTTATAGTCTGAAAAATTATAGACTGTGTCTGGAAATATGATGGAAGGATCACTTCTGGGCCACATAGGAATATCCATCCAGCCTACATCTCTTGTCCTGTTTATACAAAAATATCCGTGATAAACATTTCTTCTGCTGCTTCCTTCAGTCCAGATCATAGAAATATGACGGAAAATACTTCCCAATGCCTCTTCATCATTATGTGATGCACTCATGCTTTTGGATTAAATCATGTCATGTATCCACCTACTTCCTTTAAGATACACTTTTCTTTCTGGAACATAGTGCTGTATGTCTGAATGTGGCTGAAGATTTGCATCTAACACTTTCGTGTTATGCAATTGCCAGGTTGGATGCCAATCTAAGCAGTATTTTTTCCATTATTTGGTATCTGCAATGGATCTAAGGACTTCAGTTTGATGAGTGTTATCCCACTCAGTGACTATCACCATAATATGATCTCTATTCACACTTAAATTTGACTGAATATATTATCTGCTTAAGAAATCTGGCAAATTGTTATTTTCTCCTTTAATGTGTTCTACCTCAAATTCAAAGTTTGCAAATAAAGCCTGCCAACGAGCAAATTTGGCTTCACCTGGCTTCAACTGAAGCTTGCAAAAACAACACAGCTTTTTGGCCTTGCTGAGTCTCTTCTCTGTCTAACACACTATTCTCCTTTACACAAACCCATACACGAACCTACTCAGGTTTTTCATGCTTTGGCATCCTTCTTCGCGACTTCCCTGCCTTTAACAGACTGACGTCCCTTCAACCCTTTGGAGAACCTCTGGCAAATATCAAGTGCAAAATAATGGCCACAGATACTACCTCAATGGAATTTTTAAAAATTCTCAGAGTTTAAGTACTCAAAATGCGGAACAAAAATAACACTCTTCCTTTATTGATCTTTCAAGATGAATTACAAATACATATTACAATCTCATCTATTATTTACTGAGATCGACTATGTTGGCATTTATCAGACTTAGCTTCTTAATAGATAAGAAAGCTTACTGAAGGCTTCCTGGCCAAATCACAGACTCAGTCTCCGAACTATAACACAACACACATATGTATAGACCTAAAAAATCTGACCACTTTAGGTTCTTACCAGTGCTCACACACTGATACGCAGGCTTCTTGGATTTACTAAGATAGACAAAAACTGATAACTTCTTTGTGATGCAAGCAGTTTAGACTTTCGTCCGTAGATGCAGAGCAGGAAGAATAGAGATCAATCTCAGACTAAAAAAAACCAAAACTCTAAGACTCGCTATCTCACAACCTAACAACCCCCCTGAATAAATGAGCCTTACTCTCCTTATATAGGAATGGAGAGGGGACAAGCATCTAATAGCTGGCCTTATTTTACCGAAATAAATCATTGTACAAATCAATTTGTCGGAGAGATGTGGGGTCAAACCCTACCAGATGTCGGAGAAGTGCACCGAGTCTCTCGTGAAATTGAATATTTGTACAAGAGGGACCAAACACGACAAAACATAGTGGATGTTTTTTTCTATAGAAAGCCCACGAGAAAACTGCATATCATCTTTATTACATAGAGGACGATTTTTACCAGAAAGCCCTCGAGAAAACTAGTCACTGTAATTCCGTGACTAGACATCATCATACACAGTGGAGACTTTTGAAAGGAGTCCACTAAAACCTTTATTACAATGGGGTGATTTCGGGAAATCTAAATCTTTTGTACAAATCCTCATCCCATGATTTAGTATATATTCTCCTGACTATCATTGGTTTTCGCAATACAATTTGGTGTTTGATATTTGTCATGACAAGCCATTCACGATGTTGCTTCATGTATTTCTCCAGTATGTCATATTATAAATAATGATTTAAATCTATGACGGTTCTACATGGAGAATGAAAACATTCAATATTAAAACATTTATCACATTCAGACTGGAGAGTGGATTCAAAATATGATGGGTCCATGGTAGTTTTTTTGATTCCATAGTCATCCCACCATCTCTGTAGCCATTCACATTGTCGATTCCTTTGCATGATCCATGTAGGCCCAAATTTTACTTTTGTATAGTGTGTCTCATATTTTCCATCAACATTCATGATATCCCACCATAGCTTTTTATAGTCTGAAAAATTATAGACTGTGTCTGGAAATATGATGGAAGGATCACTTCTGGGCCACATAGGCATATCCATCTAGCCTACATCTCTTGTCCTATTTATACAAAAATATCTGTGATAAACATTTCTTCTCGGCTTCCTTCATTGCATATCATAGAAATATCATGGAAAATACCTCCCAATGCCTCTTCAGCATTATGTGATGCACTCATGCTTTTGGAGTAAATCATGTCATGTATCCACCTATTTCCTTTAGGATACACTTTTCTTTCTTGAACATAGTGTTGTATGTCTAAATGTGACTGAAGATTTGCATCTAACACTTTCGTGTTACGCAATTGTCAGGTTGGCTGACAATCTGAGCAGTATTTTTGCCATTCTTTGGTATCTGCAATGGATCTAAGGACTTCAGTTTGCTGAGTGTTATCCCACTCAGTGACTATCACCATAATATGATCTCTAGTCACACTGAAATTTGACTGAAGATATTCTCTGCTTAAGAAATCTGGCAAACAGTTATTTTCTCCTTTAATGTGTTCTACCTCAAATTCAAAGTTTGCAAATAAAGCTTGCCAACAAGCAAATTTGGCTTCACTAGGATTTTTGATATCTTTCTTTAAAACCTTCTTTAAAGTAGAGGCATCAGTTCTCAACAAAAAATTATTATTTTCAAGATGAATTTCAAATTTATCTACAAAATTCCATGCTTCTTTTATCTCATTTTCAATAGTAGAATAATTTCTTTCTGCAATATTCTATGTACCAGAGGCAAACTGGACAACTTGCTCTTCACCATCCTTCTTCTGCTCCAGAACTCCTCCCCACCCTAGGTCACTAGCATCTAATTCAACAATTTTAAAAAAGTCATCATCAACAACATATAAAATGGGAAGTGATCTGACTTTACTTTTTATTTTTCTAACTGCCCTGTTATGAGCATCTGACCAAGGCAGTGGATTTTTCTTCAATCTCTGGTTTAGTAAACTCCTATATTTTGTACAATCCTGATAGAAATTGCTCACATAGTTTAGACAACCTAAAAATCTTTGCAACTGGGTTTTGTCCATGATTATATCTGGAAATTTATCTACAAATTCCAGAGCATGCTTTTGCAAGGATATTTGGCCATCTTTAATAGTGTGACCAAGGAATTTGATAGAAGTATGAAAAATATCTATCTTTTTCTTACTGAGAACTAAACCATTATTTTTTACCACTTGGAAGAAAATATTTACATGCTTAAAGTGGTCCTGCACATTTTTTGAAAATACTAAAATATCATCAATATATACAATCAGCCAATCAAAGAAAGGCTTAAAAATGGAATCCATGACCTTCTAAAATTTTGATGCTGCACGTTTCAGTCCAAATGGCATGACATTCCATTCATAATGTCCTGCTGGCACACTGAATGCAGTTTTGAATTTATCCTCTTCTCTTATAGCCACTTGCCAAAATCTAGATTTCATATCAAATTTAGAGAAGATTTTGGCTCCTGCAATTCTAGCCAACAGATCTCCCTTATGAGGGATTGGATAGGTATTGTCTGCAAGCACATCGTTTAGAGGCTTATAGTTTATGACCAATATGGGAATACCTCTAATCTGTTCTGATCTTTTATTCACATAGAAACCATAATAGTTCCAAGGACTGTTAAATTCCCTAATCAATTTCCTATCCAGTAGGTTTTTAATCTCCTTTTCACATAATTCTCTATACTCTTTGTTCATAGGAATGGCTTTACTTTTGCATGGTCTTCCTTCATATTCTGATTTGTAATGAAGCTCAATATAATGTTGTTTTCTATGCCAGAAAGCATTTGGCTCTTCTTCACAACGTTCCTTTTCAATTTTTCTCTGAGTTTAGAGATCTTTTGTTTCACAATAGGAGTCAAGAGTTGTTCTCCTATTTTCATGGTTGCCTTAAGATCTTTAAGTTCAACTAGTTTATTACTGGCCTTTTCAAGTTTTTCCATGGCTTGGACCATGGTTGAGACACGGGGAGTAGATATGTAGGGAAACTTGATTGTTTTCAAACTCCCGTCAGATTTGGGCACAGTAATAAAATAACCAGCTTTATTTTTCTTCAGTCTAGTTGAACCATGTGGTTCCACTGCAGCCAGGAATACATTTCCAAGAATTCAATCTATGGGGATGTCGGCTACTGAAAACTTCAATTTTATGCAATTCTCATCAAAACAAATTGAAGCTTGTGGAACTTCATAATGTAGGTCTTTGTTTCCCAACCCAACTACTTGTATAAAAGCTTTTACCCAAAATTTGGCTGCTATGACCTTTGAATTCAAGACATTTACATCTGCACCTGAATCTATTAATGTCTTGAGGGTAAACATTTGTCCTTTAATACATATGTCTAACATAACATGATGTTGCTGGTATTGGATTGTAAGGATTCTCATGTCTCTAAATCCAGTAGCATGATCTCTTCTACCCTCAAATATATCTACATTTGTGTTTCTGGTGGGTGCAGTGTATGATTCTTCATCTTCTTTTTCATTCATTGGCAACTTTCCTTTTTCTAACTAAGCAACCTTATATTTTAGAGTAGAGATTTCAGATTTGAGAAAATGGATTTCTCTACTTACCTCCCCCAAAGTGAGTGAACGAACTTTCCCTTGCAGTTGATCACATTGGAAGGCTTTAGTATTTCTCTCATATGATGCATCAACGAACAAAGGTTTGCTGCTGGAAGAAGATTTCTTTGTAGAATGTACTTGACTGAGAAAATCTTCGAGGATTTTTTCTTTCATGTCTCCTTCTTCAAGTGCACGGATTTGTGATATAATTTTCAATTCAACATCATCAGCAGTCTGAGCCATTAACACCTTTTCTTTCGGCTATTGTTTAGTGATGAAATCTTGAAAATCTGAAGAACTATCGTCAGAATATTCAGAATTAGAAGAATATTCACAATTACAATTTTCTGAATCTGAAAAAAAAAAGAGTTTTCCATATGAGCATTAATTTCTTCAGCAGATGAGTCTGAGGAATAAGACCTGGAATAATCTGAAGATGGACTTTCTAGTTGTTGTTGTTGTAATTGTTCCCGGAGAATAATATTTGGGCAGTTTTCAGATCTGTGACTCCTTGACCCACATTTATAACACAGAGTAGGAGTTTCTATTTCAACAGCTTTCTTCCCTTTTACAAGAGCTTGGGATTTCTTGCCTCTATTTTTTCTAGATTCTTCTCCAACACGGCATTTATTTGAGGTATGGCCAAGTTCGGCACACAACCAACATGTCAACCTATTCCACTTTTCTTGCTTTGAAGAATTTAAGTGGATATCAGAAGGTTGATAATAATGGGTCTTAGGGATATATTTATAGTATCCCTTCTTGGATCTGTGTTGGATCCTTTTATTCTTCTTGGTTGGATAATCTCTATGGCTTTTCTTTGCTTTCTTAGCCTATTTCTTGGCCTTTCTCCTTTTTAAAATTGGATCATCTATGGATAAGCCATACTTACTGCAGATTGACTTACTGTCAGGCAATCTGGAAAGCTTCTGTAAAGACTTATTTACTTTTTTTCTTGTACACAGACCAACCAAAGTCTTAGTAATGATACTATATATCTCTCCCCAAGTAAAATATTCAAATGGCAACTGAAATGCATCATGTTGTCTAAGATAATCAACAAATTTGGAAGGCAGAGCAGCAAGATAAATTTGTTTCCATAACAAATTTTTAGAATCTTTTACTTCATATATTCTTTGTACCGAGTCCCTGTGAAAATATTCATACCGATACATTTTATTACATTTCAAATTCATGAGAATCATCTCATGCTTATTTGCCAATTCTGTCTCAGAATCACACCAATGTTCTAAGATCATAGAAGTCAGGGCTCCTATCATATTATTTTGGGGTGTTCCATCAGAGTTGTGAATAATATCAGCAGCCTCATCTTTTTAATAGCTCATTTTCCATTTTAGAAATGAGATCTGGATATGTTTCAGTCTCCCACCATCTGAGCAGAGTACCAGTGAAACATTGTATAATAGTTTTGCAAGCCTCTACTTCATTTTTCCATCTCAGGCACATTAACTTATATTCTGTGAATATCATATCTATCATTTACTTGATTTTTCCCACACTTAGATTACCTATATTCCATTATCTGTGTGCATCAGTATGGAAAGTATGGGTTTCTGGGATTTTACCTTAACCACTTAGATCAGGAGTAGGATGTCTTGTACACTGACTTTCTAGTGGCTCATAGATGGGGAATAACTGGGAATCCGAACCTTTTGAAGCTTCATGTTCAGTCTCTTTAAATAAAGAGGCTATTGTGATGTGTTCAGATGTTTCCTCCTCTGAGGTTTTTTCTTCTGATTTGGACTTAGATACTTCCTTTGGAAATAACTAGGGAAATCTGTCAACTGGCTTGACAGGATGCTGGATCTGCACACTTCTTTTGTGCAGGAAGGATGTTGGAATGGGTTTGTCAGTTCTTTTAATCTAGATCCTTTCAAACTTTCCAGTTAGCTCATATATCAATTCTTGTGTAGAATCCATTTCCTTATCAACTTTGCTTTCTACAGATTCCATTTTTGACAAGGATTCACTGACATAACTTTTAAGAAAAGAAATAGAAAATTGAATATTATTCAAAGAACTATTTACATCACTAATTGAGACTTGAATACCATATATTTGTTCTTTGACCACAACAGATTTTGCAGTATTCATCTCAAGACCTTTTATTGTTGTATTGGTCCAGTTTATTTGTTCACTAGCCTTCTGGATTCTACCATCAATTCCTAAGGCATTATCATCTTTCAAAACAAGTGGTATAGCTTTAGCAATGTTCTGGGCTTCTCCTAAGATGATACCTTTATAAGGTGGGAATGTGGTAGCTGTCTCAACTTTGTTTCCATTCAATGCAGTTCAGGAGTGTTATGTGGTGGATGAGGATGCAATATTTGTCATCATGACACTTTCTGAATCATTTAACTTATTCCATACATAGAAGGACATCCAAAGGTATGTTCTATCCATGTATGACTTCCACTCATTTTCTAGTCTAACTTTTTCTTCTCTGGGGGTACTAAGGTCAAATGTTTCTGCCTTAGGATGTGTGATTAAGTCCCAATTTAACATGGCTTTCATCCATTGGGTATTTATCTTGTGTTGTTCACAACCATTCATTAGGGAGAATAATTTATGCATTTTTGGAATTGATGGCTTCTTGCAATCATCAGGAAGAGAAATAAATCTTGAACTTGGAATTACGCTATCCATTTTTTCAAGGTAGCCTAGGCCATATTTGGGCATGTTAGGTGGCCTCATTCTGCTAAACATTTCTGTCAATCTTGGATCTTCATTTTCTAATGAAGGTAGTTCATTCATTATCAACACATGATCAGACTCATGAGGAAAAGGAATGTCTGAGCATTTTGGGTTTGGACATGGACTCACAAAAGTAGAAGGAGGGGCTTCTCCAGCCCTGGGATGATGATTTTCATGGATGACAAGTTCAGCAAGACTACTCAAGTTCACCTTGGCTTTACAATTGGGACAGATTAATTCCAAGGAGGAAAAATTTACTATTTGAGAAAACTCAAACAAATCAATGTGCTTACAAAAATAATGTGAAGAATAGGCTGAATCAAATTCATCTAGATTTTTGTACAAAGGAGAACTTCTACAGGCTTGTTCTATTCTTCTGCGGTCAATGGTAGATCTTCTAAGGAAAGATAAGACTGCAGATGACTGATTTTCTTAGATACTTGTAGAAGTAATACTTTGTATGTCGAGAGGTTTGGGAATATTTACAACAAACTTAGATCTTCCCATCTTATTACTTGGTGTTCTATTTTTTGATTTTTGGGATCAGTAAGAACAACCACGCTAGACTTTGAGTCTTTACTGGGTGTATGCAAGACTGCAGGATATAGGGTGTTAGTATGTCTAAAACACCCTCGGGTCTGAATGGCTATCTTATGTCTTTTCCTTGACATGTCAAATCCAGATGTTTGGATTTGCAACTGGAGAATATCACTGATAGTTTCATCAAAGACATAAACTGAAAAATTTGGATAGCAATCAAAATATACAGGGCCATTAGACAAAGGAGCAACAATCCTGCCTATCAAGGAATAAGTATATTTATTATGGGTTAAATCTCTGACAGTGGCTAAGACAAAAGTATTGAGCCCTCTGTGGGTCAGAGCATTGATTCCTATTCTTATGCATCCCAAATGCAAATACTTTGTGTTTAACATTTTGGCTTCGGCTTGAAGTTGTTTTGGATCAAGAAGAGGAATAGACTGTACACAATCATAATTTTCTTGTAGTTGGCTGATGGATTCTTTAATAGAAATTATGGTTGCAGCATTTAAATGGAAGACAGAAAGATCAGAATAAACTTCATAAGAATTAATACTGGGCAACTACCATCTAGGGGGTCGCTGACTCTCAACATATTCTAGTTCGACTGAGTTTATAACACGAATAGAAGAAGAAGCCAACATATCCCGAAGGGGATTTTCCCGTGCTGATTCTTTTTCATCTATCTCACGAAAAGAAACAGATCTTCGCGCATATTCCATCTTTCAATAAAGAGTAGTTTTTAGTACTAACCTTCACGAACCAGATGAAACTTTCTGGCGCTGATACCAATTTTACGCAGGGGCTTCAATGAAGCTTGCAACAGCAACACAACTACTTGGCCTTGCTGAGTCTGTTCTTCATGTGACACACTATTCACCTTTGCACAAACCCATACATGAACCTAATCAGGTTTTTCACGATCTGGTGTCCTTCCTTGCGGCTTCCCTACCTTTAACGGACTGGCGTCCCTTCAACCCTTTGGAAAACCTCTAGTGAATCTTAAGTGCAAAATAATGGACACAAATACTACCTCAGCAGAATTTTAAATATGCTCAGAGTTTAAGCACTCAAAATGCGGAACAAAATAACATTATTTATTTATCCTTCTTTCAAGATGGATTATAGATATGTATTACAAGCTCATCTGTTCTTTACTGAGATCGAATGTGTTGGCATTTATCAGACTTTGCTTCTTAATAGATAAGAAGATTACTGAAGGTTTCCTGGCCAAATCACAGACACAGTCTCCGAACTACAACACAACACACACATATGTATAGACCTAAAAATCCGGCCACTTTAGGTTCTTACCAGTGCTTGCACACTGATACGCAGGCTTTTCGGATTTACTTAGACACAGAAAAATTGATAGCTTCTTCGTGATGCAAGCAGTTCAGACTTTTATCCGTATATGCAAAGCAGGAAGAACTGAAATCAATCTCAGACTCCAAAAACCAAAGACTCTAAGACTCGCTATCTTAAAAACTCACCAATGCTACTCCCAAACGATGCCCCATAAATGAGCCTTACTTTCCTTAAATAGGAATGGAGAGGGGACAAGCATCTAAAAACTGGCCTTATTTTACAGAAAAAAATCTTTGTACAAATCAATTTGTCGGAGAGATGTGGGGTCAAACCCCACCAGATGTCGGAGAAGCACACCGAGTCTCTCGTGAGATCGAATATTTGTATAAGAGGGACCAAACACGACAAAACATAGTGGACGCTTTTTTCTACAGAAAGCTCACGAGAAAACTGTATATCATTGTTATTACATAGAGGATGCTTTTTACCAGAAAGCCCTTGAGAAAACTGGTCACTATGAGTCCGTGACTAGACATCATCATACACAGTGGAGACTTTTGAAAGGAGTCCACTAAAACCTTTGTTACACTGGGGTGATTTTAGGAAATCTAAATCTTTTGTATAAAGCCTCATTCCATGCTTTAGTATATGTTCTCCTGACTATCATTGGTTTTCGCAATACAATCTGGTGTTTGATATTTGTCATGACAAGCCATTCATGATGCTGCTTCATGTATTGCTCCAGTATGTCATATTCTGAATAATGATTCAAATCTATGATGGTTCTGCAAGGAGAATGAAAGCATTCAATATTAAAACATTTATCACATTCTGACTGGAAAGTGGATTCGAAATATAATGGGTCCATGGTAGTTTTGTTGATTCCATAGTCATCCCACCATCTCTGTATCCATTCACATTGTTGATTTCTTTGCATGATCCGTGTAGGCCCAAATTTTAATTTTGTATAATGTGTCTTGTCTTTGCCATCGACATTCATGATATCCCACCACAGCTTTTTATAGTCTGAAAAATTATAAACTGTTTGGAAATATGATGGACGGATCACTTCTGGGCCACATAGGCATATCCATCCAGCCTACATCTCTTGTCCTGTTTATACAAAAATACATGTGATAAACATTTCTTCAGTTGCTTCCTTCAGTCCAGATCATATAAATATCATGGAAAATAATACCGAAAGCCTCTTCATTATTATGTGATGCACTCATGCTTTTGGAGTAGATCATGTTATGTATCCATCTACTCCCTTTAGGATATACTTCTCTTTCTGGAACATAGTGTTGTATGTCTGAATGTGGCTGGAGATTTGCATCTAACACTTTTGTGTTGCGCATTTTCCAAGTTGGCTGCCAATCTGAGCAGTATTTTTGCCAGTATTTAGTATCTGCAATAGACCTGAGGACTTCTGTTTGCTGAGTGTTATCCCACTCAGTGACTATCACCAGAATATGATCTCTATTCACACTGAAATTTGACCGAATATATTCTCTTCTTAAGAAATCTGGTAGAATATTGTTTTCTCTTTTAATGTGTTCTACCTCAAATTCAAAGTTTGCAAATAAAGCCTACCAATGAGCAAATTTTGCTTCACCAGGATTTTTGATATCTTTCTTTAGAACTTCTTTAAAGCAGAGGCATCAGTCCTTAATAAAAATTTCTTATTTACAAGATGAATCTCAAATTTATCTACAAAATTCCATGCCGCCTTTACCTCCTTTTCAATAGTAGATTAATTTATTTCTACAGGGTTCCATGTCCCAGAGGAAAACTATTAAACTTTCTCTTTTCCATCCTTTTTTTGCTTCAGAATTCCTCCCCGCCCTAATTCACTCGCATCTGATTCAATAATTTTAAAAGTGTCATCATCAGCAACATATAAAATGGGAAGTGATTTGAATTTACTTTTTATTTTTCTAACTGCTATATTATGAGCTTCTGACCATGGTAGTGGATTCTTTTTCAGTCTCTAGTTTAGTAAACTTCTATCTTTGGCACAGTCTTGATAGAAATTGCTAACATAGTTTTGACAACCCAAAAATCTTTGCAACTAAGTTTTGTCCATGATTACATCCGGAAATTTATCTGCAAATTCCATAACATACTTTTGCAAGGATATTTGGCCATATTTGATAGTGTGACCAAGGAATTTGATATAAGTCTGGAATAACTCTATCTTTTTCTTACTGAAAAATAAGCCATTCCCTTTTACCAATTGAAAGAAAATTTTTACATGATTAAAGTGGTCTTGCACATTTTTAGAAAAGACTAAAATATCATCAATATAAACAATCAACCAATCAAAGAATGGCTTGAAGATGGAATCCATGACCTTCTGAAATTTTGATGGAGCATGTTTCAGACCAAAGGGCATGACATTCCATTCATAATGGCCTGCTGGCACACTGAATGTAGTTTTAAATTTGTCCTCTTATTTTGTAGCCACCTGTCAAAATCTAGATTTCATGTCAAATTTAGAGAATATTTTAGCTCTTGCAATTCTAGTCAACAGATCTCCCTTGTGGGGAATTGGATAGGTATTGTCTGTAAGCACATTGTTTAGAGGTTTGTAATTTATGACCAGTCTGGGAATTCCTCTAATCTGTTTTAACCTTTTGTTCACATAGAAACCATAACAGTTCCAAGGACTATTTGATTCCCTCATCAATTTCCTATCCAATAGGTTTTTAATCTCCTTTTCACATAATTCTCTGTATTCTTTGTTCATAGGAATGGCTTTACTTTTGCATGGTCTTCCTTCATATTATGATTTGTAAAGAAGCTCAACATAATATTGATTTCTATGCCAGAAAGCATTTGGCTCTTCTGCACAACATTCCTTTTCAATTTTCTCCCTGAGTTAAGAGATCCTTTGTTTCACAATAGGAGTCAGGAGTTGTTCTCCTATCTTCATGGTTGCCTTAAAATCTTTAAGTTTAATGAGTTTATTACTGGCCTTTTCAAGTTGTTCCATGGCTTGGACCATGGTTGAGACACGGGGAGTAGATATGTAGGGCAACTTTATTGTTTTAAAACTCCCGTCAGATTTGGGCATAGTAATAAAATAACACGATTTATTGTTCTTCAGTCTGGTTGAACCATGTGGTTCCACTGCAGCCAGAAATACATTTCCATGAATGCAATCTATGGGGATGTCAGTTATTGCAAACTTCAATTTTATGCAATGTTCATCAAAACAAATTTAAGCCTATGGAACTTCATAATGTAGGTCTTTTCTATTCTTCGGCGGTCAATGGTAGATCTTCTAGGGAAAGATAAGACTGCAGATGACTGATTTTCTTGGATACTTGCAGAAGTAATACTTTGTATAGAAATCCAGATGAAGTTGATACAACCTGTTCTTCACATTCTTTTTGTAAGCATAGTGATTTGTTTGAATTTTCTCAAATATTAAACTTTTCCTCATTGGAAGTAATCTGTCCCAGTTGTAAAGCCAAGGTGAATTTGAGTTTCTTTGCTGAGCTTGTCATTGATGAAAACCATCATCCTAGGACTGGAGTAGCACCTCCATCTGCTTCTGTGAGTCCATGTCCAAACCCAAAATTTTTAGACATTCCCTTTCCTCATGAGTCTAATCATGTGTTGATGATGAATGAGTTACCTTAAATAGAAAATGAAGATCCAAGAATGACATAAATGTTTATCAAAATGAGGCCACCTAACATGCCCAAACACGGCCTAGGATACCTTGAACAAATGGACAGTCTAATTCCAAGTTCGAGATTTATATCTCTTCCTGATGATTACAAGAAGCCATCAGTTCCAGAAATGCATAAATTCTTCTCCCTGATGAATGGTTGTGAACATCATAAGATAAATACCCAATGGATGAAAGCCATGTTAAATTGGGACTTAATCACACATCCTAAGGCAGAAGCATTTGACCCCAATACTCCCAAAGAAGAAAAAGTCAGACTAGAAAATGAGTGGAAGTCATACATGGATGGAACATACCTTTGGATGTCTTTCTATGTATGGAAGAAAATGAATGAGTCTGCAAATGTCATGATGACAGATACATCATCCTCTTCCACCACACAACACTCCTAGACTGCATTATATGGCAGTAAAATTGAGACGACTACCACATTCCCACCTTATAAAGGTATCATCTTAGGAGAGGCACAGAACATGGCTAAAGAAATACCACTTGTTCTGAAAGATGATAATGCTTTAGGAATTGATGGTAGGATTTAGAAGGCCAGTGAACAAATAAACTGGACCAATATAGTAATAAAGGGTCTTGAAATGAATACTGCAAAATCTGTTGTGGTCAAAGAACAGATAGACGGTCTTTAAGTCTCAATTGGTGATGTAAATAGTTCTTTGAATAATATTCAGTTTTCTACTTTTGTTCTTAAGAGTTATGTCAATGAATCCTTGTCCAAGATAGAATATGTAGAAAGCAAATTTGATAAATAAATACATTCTACACAAGGATTAATATATGAGTTATTTGGCAAGTTTGAAATACTCCAGATTAAAAGCACTAACAAACCTATTCCAGCATCCTTCCTACAAAAAAGAAGTGTGCAGATCCAGCATCATGTCAAGCCAGTTGACAGATTTCCCCAGTTATTTCCAAAGGAAGTATCTTAGTTCAAATCAGAAGAAAAACCATCAATGGAATAAACATCTAAACACATCACACTAGCCTCTTTATTTAAAGAGACTGAACATAAATCTTCAAAAGGTTTAGATTCCCAGTTATTCCCCATCTATGAGCCACTAAAAAGTCAATATACAAGATATCTTGCTCCTGATCTAAGTGGTAAAGGTAAAATCCCAGAAACCCATACTTTCCATACTGATGCACATAGAGAATGGAATATAGATAATCTAAGTGTGGGACAAATCCGACAAATGATAGATATGATATTCACAAAATATAAGCTAATGTGTCTGAAAGGGAAAAATGAATTAGAGGCCTACAAAAAAAATTATACAATGTTTTACTGGTACTCTGCTCAGATAGTGGGAGACTGAAACATATCCAGCTCTCATTTCCAAAATGGAAAATGAGCTATTAAAAGATGAGGCTAGTGATATTATTCAAAACTCTGATGGTACACCCCAGAACAATATGATAGGAGCTTTGACTTATATGATTTTAGAACACTGGTGTGGATCTGAGATAGAATTGGAAAACAAGAATGAGATGATTCTCATGAATTTAAGATGTAATAAAATGTCTCAGTATGAAGATTTTCACAAGGACTGGGTACAGAGAATATATGAAGTAAAAGATTCTAAAAATTTGTTGTGGAAACAAGTTTATCTTGTTGCTTTGCCTTCAAAGTTTGTTGATTATCTTAGACAACAAGATGCATTTTAGTTACCATTTGAATATTTTACTTAGGGTGAGATATATAGTATTATTACAAAGACTTTGGTTGGTTTGTGTACAAATTCGAAGGTAAATAAGTCTCTATAGAAGCTTTCCAGATTTCCTGACAGTAAGTCAATCTACAGTAAGTATGTCCTATCCATAGATGATCCAATTGTAAAAAGGAGAAAGGCCAAGAAATCAAAGAAAAGCCATAGAGACACTCCAACCAAGTATCATAAGAAGAATAAAAGGATCCAACACAGATCCAAAAATGGATACTATAAATATATCCCTAAGACCCATTATTATCAACCTTCTGCTATCCACTTACATTCCTCAAAGCAAGAAAAATGGAATAGGTTGACCTGTTGGTTGTGTGGCCAACCTGGCCATACCTCAAATAAATTCCCTGTTGGAGAAGAATCTAGAAAAAATAGAGGCAAGAAATCCCAAGCTCTTGTAAAAGGGAAGAAAGCTGTTAAAATAGAAACTCCTACTCTATGCTATAAATGTGGGTCAAGGAGTCACAGATCTGAAAACTGCCCAAATATTGTTCTCCGGGAACAATTACAACAACAACAACTAGAAATTCCATCTTCAGATTCTTCTAGTTCTTATTCCTCAGACTCATCTGCTGAAGAACTTAATGCTCATATGGAAAACTATTTTTGCTCAGATTCACAAAATTATAATTGTAAATATTCTTCTGATTCTGAATATTCTGATGATAGTTCTTCAGATTGTGAATATTTCAGCACTAAACAACAGCCAAAAGAAAAAGTGTTAATGGCCCAGATTGCTGATGATGCTGAATTGAAAATTCTATCACAAATTCGTGCACTTGAAGAAGGAGACATGAGAGAAAAACTCCTCGAAGCTTTTCTCAATCAAGTGCATTCTACAAAGAAATCTTCTTCCAATAGCAAACCTTTGTTCGTTGATGCATCATATGAGAGAAATACTAAAGCCTTCCAACGTGATCAACTGCAAGCGAAAGTTCGTTCACTCACTTTGGGGGAGGTAAGTAGAGAAATCCATTTTCTCAAATCTGAAATCTCTACTCTAAAAGATAAGGTTGCTCAGTTAGAAAAAGGAAAGGTGCTAATTAATGAGAAAGAAGATGAAGAATCGTACACTGCACCCACCATAAACACAAATGTAGAAATATTTGAGGGTAGAAGAGATCATGCTACTGGATTTAGAGACATGAGAATCCTTACAATCTAATACCAGCAACATCATGTTATGTTAGACATCTGTATTAAAGGACAAATTTTTACCCTCAAGACATTAATAGATTCAGGTGCAAATGTAAATGTCTTGAATTTGAAGGTCATACCAGCCAAATTCTAGGTAAAAGCTTTTAGACAGGTAGTCGGGATGGGAAACAAAGACCTACATTATGAAGTTCCACGGGCTTCAATTTGTTTTTATGAACATTGCATAAAATTCAAGTCTGCAGTAGCTGACATCCCCATAGATTGCATTCTTGGAAATTTATTTTTGGTTGCAGTGGAACCACATGGTTCAACCAGACTGAAGAACAATAAAGCTAGTTATTTTATTATTGTGCCCAGATCTGACGAGAGTTTGAAAACAATCAAGTTTCCCTACATATCTACTCCCCGTGTCTCAACCATGGTCTAAGCCATGGAATAACTTGAAAAGGTGAGTAATAAATTGGTTGAAATTAAATATCTTAAGGAAACCACGAAGATAGGAGAGCAGCTCCTGACTCCTATTATGAAAAAAAGGATCTCTGAACTCAGAGATAAAATTGAAAAGGAATGTTGTGCAGAAGAGCCGAATTCTTTTTGGCATAGAAATCAACATTATGTTGAGCTTCCTTACAAATCAGAATATGAAGGAAGACCATGCAAAAGTAAAGCCATTCCTATGGACAGAGAATACAGAGAATTATGTGAAAAGTAGATTAAAAGCCTACTGGATAGGAAATTGATAAGGGAATCAAACAGTACTTGGAACTGTTATGGTTTCTATGTGAACAAAAGGTCAGAACAGATTAGAGGAATTCCCATACTAGTCATAAATTACAAACTTCTAAACAATGTGCTTGCAGACAATACTTATCCAATTCCCCACAAGGGAGATCTGATGGCTAGAATTGTAGGAGCCAAAATCTTCTCTAAATTTGACATGAAATCTAGATTTTGGCAGGTGGCTATAAAAGAAGAGGACAAATTGAAAACTGCATTCAGTGTGCCAGCAGGCCATTATGAATGGAATGTCATGCCCTTTGGTCTGAAACATGCTCCATCAAAACTTCAGAAGGTCATGGATTCCATCTTCAAGCCTTTCTTTGATTGGCTAATTGTTTATATTGATGATATTTTAGTCTTTTCTAAAAATATGTAGGACCACTTTAAGCATGTAAATATTTTCTTCCAAGTGGTAAAAAAGAATGGTTTAGTTCTCAGTAAGAAAAATATAGATTTATTCCAAACTTCTATCAAATTCCTTGGTCACACTATCAAAGATGGCCAAATATCCTTGCAAAAGCATGCTCTGGAATTTGCAAATGTAATCACGGACAAAACTTAGTTGCAAAGATTTTTGGGTTGTCTAAAATATGTCAGAAATTTCTATCAAGACTATGCCAAAGATAGAAGTTTACTAAACCAAAGACTGAAAAAGAATCCACTGCCTTGGTCAGAAGCTCATACTACAATAGTTAGAAAAATAAAAAGTAAAGTCAAATCACTTCCCATTTTATAGGTTGTTGATGAAGTCACTTTTAAAATTGTTGAATCAGATGCCAGTGACTTGGGGTGGGGAGGAATTCTGAAGCAGAAAAAGGATGGAAAAGACCAAGTTGTACAGTTTGCCTCTGGGACATGGAACCCTGTAGAAAGAAATTATTCTACTATTGAAAAGGAGGCAAAGGCAGCATGGAATTCTGTAGATAAATTTGAGATTCATCTTATAAATATGAAATTTTTATTAAGGACTGATGCCTCTGCTTTAAAGAAGGTTCTAAAGAAAGATATCAAAAAGCCCGGTGAAGCCAAATTTGCTCATTGGCAGGCTTTATTTGCAAACTTTGAATTTGAGGTAGAATAAATTAAAGGAGAAAATATCAGTCTACCAGATTTCTTAAGTAGAGAATATATTCAGTCAAATTTCAGTGTGAATAGAGATCATATTATGGTGATAGTCACTGAGTGGGATAACACTCAACAAACAGAAGTCCTTAGGTCTATTGCATATACTAAAGACTGGCGAAAATGCTGCTCAGATTAGCAGCCAACTTGGCAATTGCGCAACACAAAAGTGTTAGATGAAAATTTCCAGCCACATTCAGACATACAACACTATGTTCTAGAAAGAAAAGTATATCCTAAAGGGAGTAGATGGATATATGACATGATCTACTCCAAAATAAAGAGTGCATCACATAATGATGAAGAGGCTTTGGGTAGTATTTTCCATGATATTTCTATGATTTGGATTGAAGGAAGCAACAAAAGAAACATTTATCACAGGTATTTTTGTATAAATAGGACAAGAGATGTAGGCTGGATGGATATGCCTATGTGGCCCAGAAGTGATCCATCCATCATATTTCCTGACACAGTTTATAATTTTTCAGACTATAAAAAGATGTGGTGGGATATCATGAATGTCGATGGCAAAGATGAGACACATTATACAAAAGTAAAATATCATGCAGAGAAATCGACAATGTGAATGGCTACAGAGATGGTGCGATGACTATGGAATCAACAAAACTGCCATGGACCCATTATATTTTGAATCCACTTTCCAGTCATAATGTGATAAATATTTTAATATTGAATGCTTTCATTCTCCTTGCAGAACCGTCATAGATTTGAATCATTATTCAAAATATGACATACTGGAGCAATACATGAAGCATCATCGTGAATGGCTTGTCATGACAAAGATCAAACACCAGGCTGTATTGCAAAAACCAATGATAGTCAGGAGAATATATACTAAAGCATGGGATGAGGTTTTGTACAAAAGATTTAGATTTTCCGAAATCACCCCATTGTAATAAAGGTGCTTTTAGATTACACATAGCACTACATGGAATATTAAATATGCACTGGATATTAATGATTAGTCCAAACTATATTTTTCGTCCTAGAGTATGACCTAAAATTGATTTTATTAGCTAAGGGATCATCTTCTTCTAATGCTAAGAACAAGTTAATTAGCTAAGAGAGCATCTTCTTCTAAGGCTAAGAACAAGTTAATGACTTAAAATTCAAAGACGTCTAGCAAAATGGAAATGGACTGCTAACATATCATTTTAGTGATTACATTTTTTGTACACATGATGAAGTTATGTTTACATATAATAATACAACTACAAGTGAAAGTTAATAATAAAACTACAAGATAAAGTTGAAAATTATATTAGTAAAAACTAGAGCTATATTCTAAATAACCCTTATTGAAATTGAATGAAAGTAAATGACATTAACACCATTAATCTTAACAACTAAATTTACACCTAAGAGACTAACAAATTTTCTTTATTATCAACATTTAAATTGTAAATTTTAATTATTAAAATAAAAGACTTTACGAAGTTATATTGATTACACTTAAACCTACTATGATCCTAACTTATCTATGATGCAAAATCTTTTTAACAAGCTAAACCACTCATATGTTATATAATCTAGGTAAGCCAAAATTTAGTAATTATACTAATATAAATCCTACAACTCAAAACTCTTTCACTATTTTCTAAAAGAAAATATCTAATAATTTAACTGCACCATTTCAATATGGCTGGAAGAAATATCATATATTATAAGTAAATTCTACAACTCAAAACTCTTTCACTATTTTCTAAAATAAAATATCTAATATTTGAACTGCACCATTTCAATATAATTAGAAGCAACACCATATATATTACAAATAGCCTTGCAATTAAACAAACTACCATGTAACACTTGTTATTATTATGAGATATAAGAATATATATTAATCAATAAAATGATATCATTGTGGGAAAATCTGTTATATTTTTAAAATAAATTAATTATCCCAAAAATAACTCTCATTCTCAATCCATCCCTTTGAAAGTCTAATCCAAACATATAAACTAATCTCTACCTAATAAATAACTTTAACTCTACTGTATATATTGCAAACTTGAATTAAACCAAACCCAAATTATGTTATAATCCCCAAAAGACCTATTATTTTACAGAAAATATGTTATTGAGAATATTCCCGTGATTCATTCTGATCTCCACGAGGTGCCTGGCATCTGTCGAACTCTTTAAAACCTTCTATCTTAGACACACGTATAACTTCGAAATTTATATTTTATTAATTTTCCTATTATATGGTTATCTCAGATTTGAACCTTAATTTCACAACATAGTGATCATTATTATATGTTTCTCTTAGCTAATTTTTCTATTGTCTCTAAAACTACAGGTCCCTTGTGTTTTAATTAATCCTTCGGGATTATTTTGTATCATATTAGTTAGTAGATAGTTTTCCTTTTTGGGTAATAAGGTACTGAGATAAAACTTTTTCGTACATGTATGTTTTTAGTTTCAATGAATCAATTTTCCATATATTTTTTTAAAGGAACAAAATTACTGGGTATATAATGTGCTAGTGTAATGAGATTTATAAGTGGATAAAAATCATACCAACAAAAACATAAGATTAAAAACCTATCTTATATATACAAAATTACTAATATTGTTCAGATAGGAAAATGTGTGTCCCAACAAACTAAGCACCAGAGTCAGTGAAAAACATAATATAACTACTCTACCCAAAATTAAAAAAAAAAAAAAATGTGCCGAAATGCAGCTCCGGTACACCTGAAAGGACCAATAACCGAGACATGTAGTATAAAGCAAGCCAAATTACAGTTTAGTGAAGTAGTACAGAACCCTACGCTTGCGTGATACCACCCTCGAACAACTGGTAGTACATGAAACCAAATCTTTCTCGAGACCCATCTTTAACAGTCGATCAGCCATCACATTCCTCTCCCTGTAGACATAGAAAAATTCAATTTGGCTGAAAGAGTCACGCAAACCTCTGATCCTGTTCAGCCAATGAATCAGATGTGGAGTAGACAATGTATTTGTATCTTTCATGTAGTTAATTACGACTTGTGAATCTCCAAAAATAGTCAATCTGTCAACACAAAGTTGTCTCACAAACCATAATAATAAGCCCCACAGTGTCAATACCGCAGCCTTAGTATTAGTTCCTTGACCACCATTCCCAAAAATTTTATAGTGGCAACGCGTGTCGAGTTTGATCCAAGCCCCACATCCACAACGAGAATTCTGTGTTGCTCCGTAAAAAAATCCAGTAGGGTATGTCATCTGATGCAGTCTTAGCCGAATAGAGAGGTCTCACAAAGGTGGGTTTTTGACCCAACACCCTTCCAGCATGTGATAAAGTTTTTTTCGACCAGAGTAGGATGGATGGGAAAATCCTGTAAAATCATGTGATTCCTAGCATTGCAAATTAGTGAGTGAAAATACTGCGGAATAGAACCTAGCTAAGTCCCAATGGCCATCCACCATCCCGCACAATCTATAACATCCACAAACTGTTGAAACAGTAGATTCGGGTGTTTAAAAAAAATTACCATACAAGAATAGACACAACACACTTATAGAACAGGTGTACATAGTTCTCCCCCTCCATGCCACATTAAATGCACCGACCTGGTCCCAAGAAACCCCTCTTGCACAATTTTTCCCGTATAAGATTCTTATTACACCACACTAACCAATAAAAAAGTATAATCTTCACAAGGATATTAATCTTCTAGATCTTAAACAAACACTATTGTATCCTACCCCGAGTGTAAGTGTGCACATAACTATAAGTTTCAAGAGTAAATGCACAGTCATGCACAAGAGTGTCACCCCAAGTTAGATGATCCCCTAGGACAGAGCGTTGAATGCCTGTGCCACACAATGTAGAGATATATTTACACCATTCAATGACCAAGGTGCCAGTCGGTCCTAGCTCCTTGTTCCCCCACCAAATGGACAAGGAATCCACCCGTTGCTTTATGACCTTCCAGTAATAAAAAAATCCCCAGACTTGTAACCCCTGTACCAGCTTGCTACTCATAGGATGAATCCCCTCAGTCCCTTAGATGTTATCTATTCCAATGAAGATACCAGTACCTCCCCCAAGGGCCCAACATAAACGCTACCGAAGGAGTGGCCAGATCTTCTTAAAACTATACCAAATACGCAACCCATTGTTGCTCCCTAGTGTGTCCTTTCGGAACCATTCTTCAATAGTTTTCCCTTTTAAATACTTGTGTATGTTGATCTCCCTCCAACAACCCTGCACCTTGAGGCCCCTCCACAATGATTTCAACAAAAGAGCCTTCCCAAATATCTCAATATCAAGTAGACTTGAACCACCATGTGCTTTAGCCTCAATGATACTATCCCAGCATGCCAAATGATACTTTTCGTGCGCTGCCCAGTCACCCCAGATAAAACGGGCCGTGATGGCCCATATATTTTTAATGATAGCCACCGGTATGATGTACAAGTGTGCCCAATAAATAACCAGATTTTGCAAAACCGGCTGTGTTAGGATATACCGACCCCCCCAATGAGAGCCATCTTAACGTCCACTTCTCAACCTTCCTCCGGTACTTATCGATGAGCCAGTACCACTCAGCCACAACATATGTGCACGGTTTCAAATGAAATCTAAGGTACGTGAAACCTTTCAGAAATGGCCCATGTTTATAATGAAATGCCTCACATACTTGTCTCATAATCCCAGGATAACCTTCCGAGTGTAGTACCTGTGACTTATCCCCATTATCCACCATCCTCGCGCCCCACCAAAATGATACAATATGTCTCGCAAATACATCCACTGAGCAAAGATTAGTAAGAGAAATATCAATATGTCATCAACAAAAAATTTATGAGAAGCAACACGATCCCGAGTAATTTGGATTCCCTTGAAATGACCCTCCTTAATGGCACCATGAAATTTAGGACTGAGACAGTCCATAACCAAGATAGATAAAAGCAAGGACAAAGAACAAGCCCACCTGAGGGCTCTTCTAGCCAAGAAAAATCGAGAGGGTTTCCCATTGATGAGGACAGTAAAATGTGCGTTGGATACACATCCCATGATCCATTCAATGGACGAAATAGATAGGCCAATATTCATAAGTACCATTCTTAGAAAATCCCAGTCGATGCAATCATACGCCTTCTCGATATAAATTTTCATAACCAAGGCCTCGATATGCTTCGACTCAATGGAATGTATGATTTCCTTAGTAGTAGCAACACCATCATGAATCAACCTATTCTACAGGAAGCCATACTATTCCTGACTGATGTGTCCGGATAAAACCCCTTTAAGGCTTTCAACAATAGTCTTAGAAATAATTTTTTACGTGTTGTTACACAATGAGATGGGGCCAAAATCCTGAAAAGTATGACATATATCATTCTTCGGGACCAGGGCGATGAATGCAGAGTTAATTGCACCATGTACATGCCCTTCACGTTGTGACTCCCCAACCATATCAACAATATCCTGTAACCTCACCTTAGAGAAGAAAGAGAAAAGTTCCACCGTCCATCCATCTGGACATGAACTCTTGTCCTGGGAAAAAGAGTGTAGTACCTTCATAATTTCATCTCCACAAATTGGTCGGCATAGAAGTGCATTTTCATCCTCATCAAACATTCGCGGATATCCATCAATGTCCCATATTTGAGCAGCCACAAACTGGCCCTGTCTTTGGCAGAATAGCTCCTCAAAATAATGAACCGCCTCCCCTTGTATATTAGCAGTAGTCACCAAACTCTGACCTTGTTGGTTCGATATATCCCAAATAGCATTAGCCTTCCTGTGCGTATTGGCATAGTTATGAAAATAATTAATGTTTTTATCCCCCGCCCTAAGCCAGGTGGCTCGGCCCTTCAACCGCCAAGTCTGTTCAAGTCTGTTCAATCTATCCCACTGTGCAGTCGATATGTGCCCGACATCCAAATCCCTAAATATGGATATAGACTCCGCAATGTTCTGGTTGAGTTCAGCCAACATGAGTTTCTTCTTCTGTCTTTCCCACGACCTCACCCGGGACTTGAGTAATTGAAGAGTGGATACCATGTGTGCCATGGGAGAAATACCAGGATCACGACGATGTTGCCTCCAAATACCCGACACCAAAGTGACAAAATCTGCATCCTCCAACCAAGTTCTATTGAACTGAAAAGGTATCCCATAAAGTGGCCGTTCAAATTGTCACTCCAGAATAATTAGTCTGTGATCAGAGATCAAAAGGTCTGCCACCCTTGACTTGACCATACCCATCACTTCCAATAAGCCCTCCTGCACCAGGAAACGATCCAACCGTTTCGCTATATATTCCATGCCCTTCCTGCCATTATACCAATTGGGGCATATGTTATGTGGTCAAATATCCTTAACTTGATGTGCAGAGAAAATGTTAGTGATGAAATCCGCCATAAGGGCATGTCTGCAATTCATACCCCAACCCTCCTCCCAGGTGAGAGTACATTTTAAATCACGAGCGACAATAAGAAGACCAACTTTGAGGATATCAGAATCCACCACCCTCTGCCAAAAAGTCTCTTGATTATTATATGGAGCATAAGTGATAACAACATGTATCCGGGACTTGTGACCACTGACCAAACCCGACAGAAAAATGCCAGCAAAAAAACTGTAAGCCAAGAACTTTGCAGCACCCGGAACCCACATCACCGCCATACCCACGGATAAACCCACAACATCCATTGCGACCAAGTGCCATGCTGGCAACATAGCATGAAAGTACGTATAAGTACGGTCGATAGAGTACATGGTTTCTTGTACTAACACCATAAACAAACGAGAATCATGCAAAAAATTCTTGAGAGACACATATTTAGTGAGATCCTCCAACCCCCTAATATTCAAAGAAATGCACTACATCATTTAACAACGTGCCCAGGTGACAATGCTCTAAGAACTCGTTCATATACAGTGGTGATGGGAACATCACAAAAATTCCCAGACTCAAGATCTGGAGCCGCCCTTATATTTGAGATATCAACAAACGCATAGTAATGTTTCTAGCCGAGGCATGACTGAGGTTTATCGGGGACTGAAAGAAGGGCAAGACTTAATATCTTTACCCAAACACTAGAACGTGAAAAGTTTATAATGTTATGGAGCATGATGTTACTGATGTTACTTGGCATGCGAGATATCCCTTTAAATTAAGGGGAATGTTAACTAATCCTTTAGGGATTATTTTGTATCATATTAATTAATAAATACTTTTAATTTTAGGTTAATAAATTAGTAAGACAAACTGCCTTGTATCTACTTCACACATATATAAATATATACTTTTAGTTTCAATTAATCTACTTTAGACATGTATAAATATATGCTTTCAGTATCAATTAATCAGTTTTCCATCTTTATCTGACTTGCTGTTAAAATTAAAATTAGTGAAAAAAAAAAGTAATACGAAAAAAAAAAAAAAAATCCATTGCAAAACGTATTCATACGTCTCTCTACATCTACATCGCGGCCTCTGAATAATATAAATGGAAAACATCTTTCTTGCTTTGCCGCATGATGCAAAGAAAATTCATATAACAAAATTATAAAATGCTTCAGACTTACCTCTGATATCTGTATTCGAGAGCTTGCCGTGTCTTGGAGCCATAGAGCGAGTTCATGCTCATCCTCTGTTTTATTGACTTTTCTCAATTTATTTCTTGCGAATTTCATAGAACAAGTTGCCATGCATTCTAAATCCTCATCTTGATCATGCACACCTCTCGTTCTTCTGGGAACTACGATGTACGACCCAGCAGACTGCTGGTCCTGCTCAGACTCCTTACCCTGCACACACGTAGAAAGTGACAAGGGTCGATTTTGGGGACCAGACGAAGCATCTGAAGCTAAGGAACTGTCTTCCTCCCCTGCACTGCTCGATGCCCGATAATCATAAGTTGGGTAATTTTCAGCATCCTCTCTGTACTGAGAATTCTCCTTCTGTTGTTGTTCAATATCAAAATGGCTGGTTGCATTTTTATCTCTCAAGCTATCAACAGACTGCTCTAAATACATTGTCCACCCAGACTCAGAGATCTCACTCCCCATGCTGCCTGCACCTGCCGTTGGCAGATACTGGCGTGGAGAAGTAGAAATAGGCCTCGGCTCTGCAAGTGTAGGCCGAGAGATTAACTGCCTCTGCAAAATGCGCTCCATGTGATTGCTCGACAACCCACCCACAATAAGAATTAGTGGTCAATATTCCTATTTCAGAACCCACTATAGGCTTGGGATTCATGTGTACATCTTCTGCCTTAAATGTGGACAGTGATGTAGTGCGACTGTAATTATTTAACTCCATAAAAAACCAAGTGTTGACTTAGTAAGTTTAACGACCAACCTATTCACCACCAACCCCACAGACTTCTCGGCATTTTTCTGTGCACCGATTGTAATTTATCCAGACACTTCAGAGTAGCTGACCATTTCAGTAAATTCCCATCGTTGAAGGGAAATAGAATGGGAACGCTTCACGGGTTGGTATGGCTGTATACCCTTCACGCACAGCTGTTGCTTAACTTTTGCCGCGTCATCTCATTTCATTTTATATGAAATTTTCTCCGATGGAATTCCATATTTCCAGTCGCAGCGCTGATCTTTGTGCACGAGTTACCAACTTCATTTTAAGTTAGGTAATCTATTTTTAACTAACATTAAAAAACAAAACAATACTTTTTGCTAATTCAAATTTTGTGATAGGCATTATGTGGAGAAAAACAAAACAATACTTTTTCCATTCAAAATTTCTGCCAGCTTTTATGCCAAAAGTTGTTAGTTTTTTTGAATTTTTAAGTTATTAAAAAGTTTTTAATTGAAGTAGTCGATTATCAATTAAGGTTTGAATTTTTGTCATAATTATAATTTTCATTTATTTTTATCAGCACTTATTAATAAAATTTAACTTTATAAGTAGAGTAATTATTATTTATTCATAATGATTCATATATAAAAAGAGAGATATGCATAATAAAAAGAAAGATGTATTTGATAATTATGTATTATAATCCATAATTGTTATATGAATTTAATATTTATTAAATTATAATAAATTATATATCATAAATTGTTTTAATAAATTTAAATAAAAAAATTAAAATTTATATATTTTTTTATAATAAATTTGAAAAACATAATTTTTATATATTAAGAAAAATAAATTTCTTATAATTATTATTTTTTTTAATTTTATTTCACGATAATTGAAATAGAAAAATAAATTATAAATAAAAATGTTTATCATAATAATAATTATTATTTTTAATTAAAGTTTTTTTTGTTAACTAGAAGGAATAACAAAGTGGCATGGTTTTGCCTGCTACTGAGGAAATTAGATCATTGCCGGATCATGAGAGCTTTTGTTCAAAAATAATATACATATACCATAAGTCTTTAAAAGGATGAAAAAACTAAGGTTTATCACCCAAAGAAACTATGAGGAAAATTAGAGAAAGATAAAAAACATTCATAGACTTAGGCAGGTTAAAGTACAACATTTAGAAACCTAGGAAGAGGTAGAGATATCCACCTTAGTAGGCACTTTGTCACTAATATTGTATGGAGGATATTATTCCTTTCCATAAATGAGGATTTCCTTAATCATTTCCAAAAAATTGTCCATAGCTTTGAACTCTAATTAGAGTTTATCCATTATTAAAAATATTTCATTTTTTTTATCATTCCTTTCAAGAATAACTCTATCTAGGATTTTCTTTAGCTACTACTAGCGATCACCAATATGCATGGATTAATTTTCACACCCCCTTGTATGGTATGTGTAAGGAACCCAATTAGCCATATTTGCAAAGAACTCAAAGTTAGAGTCACAATCATGCTTTGCGATTATTTCCTCCTTTACCTCACATAGTTCTTGTTGGATTTTAGTTGGAGTTTGCATGTGGAAGAATCAAGCTAAGGACTGGGCTTTGGCTCTTACATGCAATCCCTCGTGAGAAATTCACCCACCAGTACCATGACAAGACCTAGCCCACTAACGAGTCATAGTTGTTATTTTTTTTAGAAATGTTGAGACGAGTGCTAACACAAGCCATGAATACGAAAGGATGCCCAAATGAGAAGAACCGAGATATCTCCACAAACTATAACTAAGCATGATTCAAAATATTTCCAGTGCAGTGAGACACAAAATTTGTGACAATCCCTTCCAAATCAAAATAGAGTGAATTATTACCTATATTTTCTGGGCTAAATGTACAAAGAATCATCCTTTATGTGAATGTTCTTTGCATAGTATTGAAATTTGTGGAATTTATGCAAATAAACATTCAACAAAAAATTTTCCAACAATATCAGAGATAAATACAACCTACAAGAAAGAAGATGAAATGTAACAAAATCACTCTACTACTCTTACACCACTAAGAATGCCTTCACAGCCTCAACCTAAAAGTATGTATCAACGCCCAACTTCACATTTTTCGCAATATCAATATCCTATACAGAATACATGGAATGCTCCAATTCCTTAGTAGGATTAGCCTCCTTAGCAACCTCCAAACCAACGTTATCAATAAGGTTGGAAAGGAAAAATTATGAAATCTAACCTCCATATAATGCCCAATAACATTATCAATATCTTTATCAACAAACTTACTAGCCATCATATCCCCAACAACTGTACCAACAACAAACTCCTTTTCACCAATTCCATCAACCTCAAAACCCTTATGTCGAACAACAATTTCCAGCACTACAAATAACCCAACCTCAACAGTTTCAACTAAGGAACCTTAACATAGACCTACAAAATTATTATCCCATCAAGTGGTAAATCACAATAGTAAGGTGGAAAAACACATTTATAATATAGAGGAAAGATCACTTCCCACTTATGCAATTGTTTCTATCGATAACATTTACTTAAGGTAAGGAATTTTTTTACAAAATGAATCTTGATATTATGGAAGAACAAATAGAATAAATTGAGGAAATTCAAAACAAATTTGATACATCTGAAATAATATAAGCTCAACAGGATCAATCATTATAGCTAAATCACCACCCTTTCTAGAGAGGTTGATTATAGAAAGTGCAATGCTTCTTCTTGAGCATGATTTATAGAATCTATTAAATACATTTTTTTATTAAAACTCCTTTATTGCAATCCATTAATGAAATTACAATCCATGAAAAAACAATCAAGGAATCATTCTTTAAAAAATATAGGAGATGAAATAAAGACCTTACTACAATACATATCAATGGAAACTTTGCTAGACTACTCTCAAAATCAATCAAAATTGAAAAATATGTTTATCAAAGAATTCCTATAGTTACATTAAAGATTCACAATCTTTCAATACCAAACACTTCAATTGACTTATGTGCAACAATTCATGTAATGATGATGGATAAAATGTAATTTTTGAATCTATACAATATTCAACCAACACTTACAATAATTGAATTAGATGTAAATCAAAGGTTAATCCAGAAGGCGTAATAGGATATTTGAAGTCTTCCTAGATTCCTAAGATTATCGAGTTGAATTCTTACTTCTACAACCTAAATCCAATTTAGGTGGACATGCCCTCATCCTTGAAAGACCAGACCATGGTCGGTAATGGTCGATGTACTCCTCAGTTGTAGATCAAGAAAAATGACAATATCAAAAGGAAATAAAAGTAATCAAATAACATTGTATCCCCTTACCAAGTCACTCAATGAATAAATGAAATTATCATGGCTTAAACAAAATAACTTGTAAGAGGAAGTAATTCAACCAATATTTACTATCAATCAAATTATTAATTTCATGGAAACAAATGAAAATGTATTAAATTATTAATTTCATGGAAACAAATGAAAATGTATTAGATTACCTCAAGTCTAATCTCAATAATGTGAAAAAATTATAAACAACGTAATAAATGGCCACAAATAATCTTATAGAACAAAAATTTCAAGTAGTATAAATTCCTTGTAATATCTATTCCAAACTATCTTTCTTGTAAACTCAATGAAAAATTCAAATAGTAAAGATACTAAAGTTTACTCTTGGACATATTTAAATATCAATTCAACATTAGAGGAATATTCGTTAAATATGTTGATTTAGTTACTAAAGAAATATACTAAAGCATTTGCCTCAGAATATACAAATATGCAAGGAATTCACCCCAACACATGCATTCTTCATATATATACGAAAGAACATGTAAAAACTATGAGGAAGACTTAATGATAGATGTTGAAGCAGATAGTAAAGGAAGAGCTTCAAAAGGTACTAAATGTAGACTTTATCTACCCTATTTCCAATAGTCGATAGGTATATCCCTTAGTTGTAGTCCCCAAGGAAAATGATTAGTCTATTCATATTATAGAGAATTTAGTTGTAGTCCCCAAGGAAAGTGGTTAATCTATTCATATTATAGAGAATTGAATGAAGATACTTTTAAAGATAATTTCCCTCTACCATTCATCATTCATCATTCAATTCTTATTCAATTCTTAGATACCTTAGATCTCAAGAAATAATTTTCCTCCCAAATTGGATTTAGTGGCTATAATAAAATAATAATTACTTTAGAGAATTAGTACAAAACCAATTTCACATGGACTTAGGGAACCAATGGCTATAATTTATTACCTTTTGGTCTATTTAAAGCACCGACAACATTCCAAAGAGTTGTGTTGGTCATATTTACTAACTTAATACATGAATGTGTTGAAGTGTACATGGAATTTTTTTTAATTTATGAAAATACATTTGAAGAAGCTTTTATTAATTTGGAAAAAGTTCAAGTTTGATGCCTAGAAACTAGTCTCCACCTTAGAGATTAAAGATGTTTCATGCTATTAATAGAAGAAATTGTTTTGAGACACCATATATAAGTTACAAGAATAATATAGATCTGACCAAGATTGAAGTTTTTATTAAATTTCTTAGTTCTTCGAATCAATGAGAGGATCAAAGTTTTCTAGATTATGCAAGATATTGTTGTAGATTCATCGAAATTTTCAATAAAAAAACAATGCAATTAAACAATAACCACAAAAGCTTGAAAACCATAGCAATGCAATTATTTAAATTACTTATTAAAGATATAGAATTACCGAAATTCTAAAACCATAACGAAAAAATTAAAAAAAAAAAGAAAAAAACTATCCAAAAGGGCTTACCTACATTCCACATCTCTACGTAGCATTGTCGTAGATGATTTCATAATGGAAAATCAAGTGTAGAATTTCTAACATGCCTTAATGACTTTGGAGATATTTTTCTAGTTTTTGATAATTTTCTAAATGAACATATATTTACATTGTAAAGTGTCTTTCTTTGAAAACAACTCCCCTTATAACTTTCGCTTGTATTATTATACACCATTGATGTATTTCTTTGAAAACAACTTCCCCAACTGCCATTTGTATCACTGTACACCATTGATTTTGATGTTAGATTATTGAAATAATTTCTACTTTCAAATTAAATACTATTATTAATAAGTTACAGAAACAATCAAATAGATGTTGGTTGAATTTTCTGTTACCACTAAATATTCTTACAACAATGTTTAGAAACATGAGTACCTTTAACTGCCCGTGCCATTGACTCCTTGAGTGGTCACTCGTCCTTGTCTTTGGGAGATCCATTTCCACTACGACATTGTTCTAGTTCAGGCCCAGGGCACTTTTTCTATACCTTCTAGAAAATAGAAACATCAGCCATAATCAACCATGACAAAAAAAACTAGTGTATATGTTTAGTTTATATTCATACTTTTGAAAGGGTTTGAAAGAATGTTTACAGGTACAAGTAAACTAGATCAATGTTTGTAGTGAAATCCCTTAAGATATGGTTCACATTCATTTTTATTTTCTTATATACTATATATTTTTTATTTTCATGTTCTTGTTAAAATATTATTAAATATACATTATAGCAGAGGATTTCCTATCTAATTAATTTTTTTAGAACATTTCTAGACTAGCTTCAGGCTGGACTTAAGCCGAAGAGAGCCTACAACCTCAGAGAGCCTACAACCTCAGACTAATATTTAGTTGAATTGAAAATCTGAGTAATATTTCTTGGGGTCGACTAACATCATTTAGTGCAATAAAAAAAACTGTGAGTAACTTTTCATGTCCATTTACTATTTACTATTTTCACGATTTTGATATGATAAAATTTTATTAAATTAGCATTAAAAAAAATAAGTTGAACAGAAGAAACTGATAAGTCTTTAATTTCTTAGTATTTAAATTTTCATTTAAAGATTTATTAGTTCTATTTTCTGCTATATCTTCAATTCATTTTTATTTGCTCATATACTATATATTTTTTCTTGATAAAATCTTATTAAATATCCATTTCTTTGATAGCAGAGGATTACCTATCTAATTAAATTTATATTTCTAGACCAGCTGCAGAGGACAAAATCTAAGCGGAAGAGAGGCTACGGCCACAAACTAATATTTAGTTGAATTGAAAATCTGAGTAATATTTTCGGCGGTCAATTAAGATTTAGTGCAATAAAAAATTGTGAGTAATTTTTCCAATCTATTTACTATTTACTGTTTTCACGATTTTGATATAATAAAATTTTATTAAATTAGCAGTAAAAAAAATAAGTTGAACAGAATTTAGAAGCAACTGATAAGTCTTTAATTTCTTAGTATTTAAATTTGTGTTTAAAGATTTATTAGTTCTATTTTCTGTTATATCTTCTGGTAAATATTTGAATCCTAATCTAATATTAGAGCTCAAATCATCCTGATCTTACTATTATTAAAATTGATGTCAGAAATTATTTCATACTTCAAATTATATTCATCTTGAAGTTGACGCCCTTGAAGAAGATAATCCTAATTTTTTTTAAAATACTAAATGCAATGAGATCTAGGGTTTTTTAACTAAATTATTCAGAGGGAAGGAATATACTATCTGCTTTTGTAGATTTAAAAATTTACAATTAAAAATAAAATTAATTATATTGATGAGTATTAGGTTAGCAAGTACGGGGTAGTACCTTCGCTTCGTTTCACTTCGCTCCTGTCGTATCCAAACTCTGCATATTACACTCTATACACTATATATATATTAATTAAGTTATAAAAAAATTAATTTCTATATCCAAACAATTCTCCAAACTTATATTTTTTTAAATAAAATAATTCATATTTATACTTTAAATATTCAATTAAATCACATAACATATCACATATTTTTTCCTCTATACTACTGTTACCTATGTTAGTGTGTTTTGCAATTGCTAGTTTATATATCTATTAAAACTCCATGGGTTGATAATGCCGAAAAGTACTCATATTTCTACAGGAAAGTTACCACCCCACTTTATATCAAAAGAGAAAACGAAATTAATTAAACAAAGTTCTAGATATAGTTGCATTAAAGGAAATATTCTCTGTATAAGACCAAATTTGTAGTTAGATGATGTCTAAGAGGAAGGGAAGTATTAATGTGGAAAGAAATTAAAAGAAGATGAAATGTTATAAATATTAAAATATTGTCATGATGAACCATATGGTGGGAGGTTTGTAGATAAAATAGCTTCATACAAGATAGTTAATCAATAATATTATTGGCCATCAATTTTTCAAATATACTTAGAAATATGTTTAAATCTGTGATAATTGTTAAGGGATGGACCAACCAATAGCCTCTAATGAAATTTTCCTGCAATCACAAGTCTTCCTATAACTATTTGAAAAATGGGCTCTAGATTTCATGAGTCCTATAAAACCTATGTCAAAAAGATAGAAATACATTTTGGTACATAAAGATTGTTTTACCAAATGGGAAGAAGCCAAAAAATTAGCAAGAGATTTAGAGAAATCAAATTCAAATATCCTTAATCAATTATCACACACCAAAAACAAAATTCACTTCGAACTTTGAAATTAGTATAAAAAATAGTAAAGAAATACAAAATAATCAATGCCTTACCACCCACAAGGAAATGAAGAAGTAGATTCAAATAAAAATATTTCGACAACAATCATAACCAAGGTAATGTAATTAAATAGGAAGGTTTGGTCCAATAGACCTCTAGAGGACTTGTATGCATATAAAACAAAATGGAAAAGTTGTGTTGGTTTTATTCCCTATGAAATTGTATTTTGTAGGCAAATTCTCCTTCCTATTTTAAGTTCAAATCTTCAAGTTAAGAACAAATAATCATGTAGTTAAATCAGTTACATGAGATCGGTAAAGAAGCATTATAACCCGTTATGATAAATATTGCACAACAAATTCATTAAAAGGATGGAATTTAACTTTGGTGATTCGAATTTGCTCTTTGATTCCAAATTTGAGGACTTTAAGAGAAACTTCACCACTCACTGAATATTTAAAAATTGATTATTCATGCTAATGAAAATTAATGAAAAAATAGTTTCACTTGCTGTTAATGGTTACATAATTAATGTTTATAATGAACCTTCCTTTCATGAAGACTTTATTTCCCTAATATTTTAGCAAGAATATATGCAACTTGTGAGAATTTGTAGTGATATTCCTACCTCTCTTCTATATAGAAATGTAATTTTCCATAAATAATGAAAAATAACAACCAAAAAAATATATGAAAAACGAAAAAAACAATAATATGTTTACTTGTGAAAATGTAAATTTATGTCAAAACTTAAAATTAAATTTTCATTGGAAAACCAATCAATTGGCCAATGAAAATCTCAAATAAAATATTCTACCAAATGGTTTTATTTCTATTTCAAAGTTGTAAGTAATCTTTGATGATGATTGATTAGTAATTTGAGGGGCACACTTGTCCAAATACATTTTTAAATATTGTGAATACATTGAGAAGGTGTTGTATGAAGATTTATATGAACTAGTACTATAATCAAATACTTATTCAAGAAGCTCTAATTGTGTTCCAAATACATACACATCATCTTGACATACTTTTTATGTTCGAAAGGTACAAGACTATTTTCATTTCGGAAAAAAACTTGGAAAAAAACTTGGAAGCATTTTCAAATTGTTAGAAAGAAAGGTGTTATAGTCATATTCAAAGTTTCTAGATTTACTAAACGCCAATATGATACTCAAGTTATTAGACCTACTACACATTACACTTTTTAGTAATTTAAGAGCCATGCAAAGTCAACTACAATAAAGGAATGGAGGTTTAGTAAATTTTACATTTTTTTAATATTTTTATTGAATTTTATAATTAAAAATTTCAAAAAAAACTTTACTGAGATACTATTTACTTGGAGTAATAAAAATCTCAAAATTTTAAAATTATTTTAACAACCAAATAAAATTTCTATCCTAATTTATTTCCCAAATAAAACCTTTTCTAAAAGTTAACTGCATTTCCGTCATTATTTATATACTTCCATAAAACCTATTTTCCTATCATACTGCCACTCTTATCACCTCTATTACCTTTTCCCTATACATTACTATCTACAACACTCCATACTTTATATTCTGTCATATTCATTATACTACAGCATTCCTCATACCTGAATATTTAATCATAGCAATTGATTCCAATCAGAAATATGATAATTGACATCAAGAGGATTAAAATGAAATAAAAATCAAAAGGTTTAATAGCATGGTAATTATGCTATAAACCTCTGAGACATGTTAATCATATAGAATTTAAACTATTGACAAGTGAAATTTATGAAAAAAATAGCATACACATAAGGCATGTCGGATTCTCCAAAGAAGAAGTTGAACTGGTCTTAAGTGAAAAAAAAGTGGGAAATGCTTTGTTTTATACCCTGTTTTGGTTACCTTATATGCTCAATTTTTAATGTCTTTTTTATTGCTATTTTAAACGTACTCTTCCATCTACTTTAGCCTATATACTATGTTGATGCATGTTTCCTGGGCCATTCTAGATTAATTTAAAATAATTGATCCATAAATTTTAATGCTATTTTCAACCATGTATTTATAAACATAATTTTTTTTTTAATCCTCTAGTAACAATCCTCTAATCCTCAGTAATAGATAGAGGATTTTCAAATATCCATCATTATATGGTTGACAGCATAAATATTGGTTACATTTTTAAATTCAATGGTTAACCTAGAATAATCAAACAGTAATTCTTAAATAGCCAATTATATTTTAAAGTTGCCACATCTTTCCAATTTTTTAATACCACATGGATTGGAAATGAATTGGGAATATACGGATGAAATTAAAACCAGCTTCAAGAGCCTGCTCCGGCATATCTTGTGCTAGTGCCTTCTTTGATCATCCTCCTATATATCATATGCTAGGCCTTCTTCGACCTAAATGTTTTTATTATCAAATTATTACAATGATGAGTAATATTTTTTTTTTGCTTTTATAATGGAAACCACTTGTTTTTGCACACCTTGACGTGTGATGGGTGAACATTAATATACTATAGATTCAACATCATAAGGATATACTACAGTACATTGTGATACTCTATACTACAGTACATTGTGATACTCTTTATGCATATTTATAGTTGCATGAGAGATATAGGTCGTGCACTAATGGCCAAGTATAATTTTGTATGACTAAATTATTATATTGAGACTCTTTATGCATATTTATATTTGCATGAGATATTATGGGTCATGCACTAATGACCAAGTATAATTTTGTATGACTACATTATTATTGTGAGACACTTTATGCATATTTATAATTGCATGAAAGATATTGGTCATGCACTAATGGCCAAGTATAATTTTGTATGACTAAATTATTATTAGTCATTAATTGATTATGGAAATTCTCATAGAATTGACCGTTCGAATATTTTCTTTTTCATTCATTTTATAGCCTATATATATCAACACTATTTGACGGTATCGACAATATTGATTTTATTTAGATTCAAGTTTCGTACTTATAATATATAGAGGAGGCTTAGTATATGGTTGAATTGTAAAAATATAAATATAAATACAAATACTTATGTATTGATTTATTTACATTTAGTTATTTCCACATAACTTTATTCACATGTTGCTAAAATAATTCTGAACTTGAAAATGAGTACAGATTGATGAAGAACTCGACCCCGATTCTAGATTGATGAAGTGTACAATTTGTAAAACAATGAGATAATCCAGTTATACACCCATTGTTGAAACAATGGTGTATTTATCAAATTGAGTATTAAATTTAATTTCTTCATAGAAATATTTATCTAGAGTTATTGTCGATGAGACTATCATGTGAGCAAATGGAAGGGATCGAACAATTTTAAATTATGATGCATTCTCATCGAGCATCCTCCTTGTAATAATGGTTGAAGCAAGACGACGACGATCCAAAAAAAATGTCTAGGTTTTGAAATTTAAATATTTATTTAATTTTATAAAAACTATATATTTGTTATTCATTTGATTTAATGTTGTAATTGAAATAGTGTGGCATTCAGGGTGTCCTAATCATTACTATGAGTGTGCATATTTAGATTCTATACAATTTGATTTTAATGATACACACATAACTTACTCCAATGTTTAAATTTTAATATTTTGTTGACATAAATTTTATTAAAAAAAAAATGATTAATTTATAAAATTAATTTATTTTTTTTAAATGTGGTATGTATATTTTTTCTCACACCATCAAAGTTTGGTGAGGTTTAATGTAATTAACAATAATTTTTTTTTTTTGTAAATTGGGAGGAGCTATTCACATTAATTATAAAGCCAAAATATACATGACAGCCGCAAGAGGCTGATGATGGGAGCTATTTTTGATCGCAAAGACTAGCTCACTCTTAGGGAAGGAGTTTACATGGGAGAACATCTGAGGAGAGAAGACAAAAGTAGAGAAATGACCCCAAGAAACAAATGCACCGTGGGTGCTGGAAAACAGACCTATAGGTCTCGTGTACCGAGAGAGATACATCAAAAAGAAACTACAAATGAAGAGCAGAGAGAAGTCAAGGACCCGAGGGGGCTGCACATCCTCTTCATCATTTAAGTAGTCATCTACACTGATCAGATGGTCTGGGGTGCCCTCCTCCAGATTGAGGAATTGGCAGTGGAGCGAAGACGAACCGACCTCATGAGCATCAGCTTTTGCAGGAGCTTCCTGTTTGATCCTCGGTCCCTGCTGGTGACGCTTTGTCAAGCTACGCTTCAGCAGGTCGTAATGAGGTGAGGAGCGATCGATGAAGCGGAGGTGGTGAACCTCCTGCACATAAGCCACAAATTTATCCGATAACGCATCAATTTTCTTCTCCAACTCCTTGCTGACGCTACTCTACTCCTGCATTGTAATGGCCAACATTGTTTTGGTGTGCCAGTGCCAATCAATTGCACGGCTGTACAGATTTTCATGGCTTCTAGTGAGGCCAGGGTTGGGGATCCAGCGGAGGACGTTGTCCACCAACTCCGAAGGGGTGGTTTTGCGACGAGAGAGGGCCTCTACTTCAAAACTATTCATGTGCTCCTGCACCGTTGTGGGAATGCTGTCGACGAAAATGTGGGCGGCATTTCTTGCAGAGGATTCAACCTTGGTAGCCGGTAGGTAGGAGGCATTCGACCAGTAGGCTTGGCGACCCCGACGCGGCTAGGGAGTGGATTGCAGCAACGAGGGGCCATGGATGATAGATTGAGATGGGGATGAGAGGGGAGGGTCGAGATTCAGAAGCAGATGTTGCTGCGAGAGGAAACGAGAGAGCCAAACAAGGTTGAGCTATGGGGAATGAAGGCTGGGTGGATGGAATATAAGGCGGCAGGCCAGAGAGATGATGGATCGAGGGAACAACTGGTAAGCATGAGGGAGGAGTTATTGAGAGCCGACATGGAGTAATTGCTGTGGGTGGGAATGTACAAGGGTGTACAAACCGAGGGAGAGTCGCCGTAGTGCTCAATCGTGAGATTAGGTGTGAGGTACCATGTCATGATGACTGTAGGTTATGGGGGGTGACGACGAGGCCGATGCCTTCAGAAGATCCTGATTGTTAATGCGGGTGTAGGTGGTTTTTACAGTTGGTTCCCGAATGGAGTCTCAATCATGAGAGAGGAGTCTGTCGGAGGCCTTCACCCCTTGATTTGCTAGGAAATCCGCTAGTTTGTTGGCCTATCTCCTAACCGCAGTGAAGGAAACACCTTTGGCCTCAGCAATGCTGGCTTTGATTTTGTGAAGAATTTTATTGATGTGCCAGCATTCGGATACCTGCTTGACACTATGCCCTTGCTGGAGTTTCTTAGAGTCTTGGGTAGCAAAATGTAATTGAGAATAATTAAAAGACAATATATAATGTAAAATTATATTTATAGTGTTTTTTTGTAATTCATTTTAATTTTATTATAAAAATAATATTAAATATATAATTTAAATAAATTTAAATAAATTATTAAAATTTAAAATTTATTTTAAAAGAATTTGTTCATATGGTCTTGGATAGATGGTGATTTGGTGCTTTGTTAAGATACTTTTAGATGTTAAGTTACTAGTTATTCTTAAACATGGCCATGATGTAGCCTCCCCATTGCCAAACTTACAAAAAAAAGAAGAAGTAGAAGGAACTTAGAAATAATAAGATAAAATAATTGTTCTACTTGTTATTGGTTCTTGTTGAAAAAAATAAATTCATTTTAATTAAAACTTATAAAGAAAACTCAATTGGTAGTTGTCATGTTATGAAGTATTGTATAAAGGATGAAATTCAAAGTTTGGTGGATCTAATTAAAAAAAAAAAGAAAAAAAAATTTATAAATATATAATAATATTATATGAATAAAAATTTTTGTTATTACATAAAAGATGAAATAAATATAATGTGCATCAAAATATATGTATTTTTAATATTATAATTTTTTTTCTAATATTTATGGGTAAAAATGTGAAATTGGGACACACTTTTATCTTATTTTTTACATAGAAAATTGTGAATTTTTATGTTATATATGAATTTTTTATATTATAATTTGCTTTCTAATATTTATGGGTGAAAATGTGAAATTATGACACTTTTATCTTATTTTTGACATAGAAAATTGTGAATTATTACTTTCTCTTCGTACTTATATTTTTTTTAAATTTTTATATAGACATATATCTGGAAAAATTTGGTGGATAGTGAATGCATATACTTGAAAATTTCAATCAAGTATAATGAGTGACTTAAGAGTCCATCATGGTTTGTACAGATGGTAATTTATTTTGGGAAAAAAAAAATATCATCACAATCTACACAGATTTCACTCGAACACAAACTATGTTTGGTGAATTTTCATACTCAAGCACTATGTTTAATCATTTAATGAAATAGGGTATTGTTTAGTGAATTTTCATATTCAAGCATTATGTTTAATCATTTAATGAAATAGAGTAAGATAAAAAAACGATGTTTTTTCAACATTTATCAATACTTTTGACTTTCATTTTAATCTGATAATCAATAAGTCAACTAAAAATACCATTCTGAAGAGGACACAAAAATTAAGTATAAAGTAAAATTTCAAAAGATTTAATATTTCTATTTTAAAATTATTGACTTTTTATTTCACATAATTTTCAGTAGTCTAAAAATTTGCAGTGACACAATTTAGTATAAAATTATTAATAAATATGATTTCTTCATGAAATCTAATAACACTTGTATTATTCAATACTAGATTCAAAACTAAATTCAATGACACCAAAGATGTCGACTAACTCCTAAATTTGGAAGGGATCCGACTCTTATGAAGTAGTTATTACTTGAAAATTACCAATTTGTTTCTAATTTTCCTTGACTCAACCTTTTAATGAGAAAATATTTCGGCCAAGGGTTTAAAAAAATCTTGATCCAGATTTTTTTGCAAATTTAATTTGCGTTAACCGAACATGTTTAATTCTTCAAAAATTCTCGGCCGATAAAATTTAACACTCTCAGCCGAGAGTTTGCGAAAAGAATCTTTCCTTGCCATACTCTTACCCGCAGGGAATATTTCCATACCAATACTCTCGGCCGAGAGTTTTATAAACTTTTGTCCATGTCCACTTCGAGAAAACTCAAAGATTTACAACTCTCGGTCAAGGCTTTGAGCACAGAATCTCTCCTCTGGCCGGCCTGATTATTTTATCAATCGACACATTTTTCAATCCACAATTATTTCGGCCGAGACTCGTATAAATTTTAAGCTGAAAGTTTCCTTTGAGGCCCAAAAAAAATGTCAAAGTGGTAAGTGTGAAACACAAAGTTCATCTTTGGAGAAAATGGAACGTAATATAAAAATTGTTTTTCGATATAGGAAGAAAAAAGTTGATGTTTTTTTGAAAGAAAGACTTTATCTTATTGTTTTGCAATGAAAATTGAATATTGTTATTTTTTCTTATGGAAAACAAATATTAATGTTTTCCACAGAAAAGGAGATTTTGAAGGTTTTTATGTGAAGGTATATTTATTGTCTTTTTAATAAAGAGAAAAAAAAAATGATATGTATATTTTTTATGGGAATTTTTTCTTTTTTGGGAGAGGAGGAGCTTTATTATATATGTAAATAATACAACTCCTTCTCTCTCAACAAAAAAGAATTTTTTCCTAAGAAATATACATATCATTTTTTTTTCCTTATATTAAAAGGACAATAAACATACCTTCACAAAAAAAAACTTTAAAAAAGTCAAAGATATATAGAAATTTATTTTAGATTAAATTATGAATTGCTATTAAAAAAATATGTTTTGAGATATTTGAATTTAAGTTAGTAGAAATTCTTTTGGTAATAATCACATGCACTGGAACATGGTAATTATTACCAAAAGAATTTTTACTAATTTATATGATGGATCACAGAAGTTTAGATTCCAAAAATATTTGAATTTGTTTTAAATCATTTGTAATATAAAAACTTGAAATCATTTGTGTTTTTTTGGAATTAGATTTTAGATTTATAAATTTAAGAGCATCTGAAACTAAAGGAATTGTAAACAAAATTACAATCACATTGGAACTAATTTAAAGGAAAAGAAATGAAAAAATAGAAGCAAAGAAGAGAGCACTAAGGGAAAATAAAGAGGCTGAAATAATTGTGGAAATAACAAATAGAGAGTATGAAGGAGATGTGGAGGCACAAAATAGAGAGCTTGAAGAAGATGTGGCGGTACAAAATAGAGAGCTTGAATAAGATGTGTGGGTATAAAATAGAGAGATTGAAGGATATGTCGAGATACAAAAAAGAGAGTTTGAAAGAGATGTAGATTTACATGGAAATGATGAGAAAATGAGACATGTTGAGAAAATTGTCAACAATAATATTGATAATTCTAATGAATGAATTAATATTTCAAATTTTGAATAAATTGTAATATTTAGATTAAATTATAATTCAAAGTCATCATTATAATATATTTTAATAGTGTTCAATGCATATTCATGTTTTTTGTTTTGTAAGCTTGGTAGGAATACATCTTCATCATGTCCAATATGTCACCATGATCGGGGCGGGGAACTAAACCGGTGAATTGACATCAAAGAGTGTCTTAATAGAGCACCTGATCACCATCCATTTAAGACCCCGTATATATATATATATGCAGGGACAACATCAAACCCGCAACAAGATCCTACCACATTTGGAAAACACAGAAATTAATTGGAATATACAAGAACATTGTATTTGATGATAATTTTCTAGACAATATGGATCCAATTAAAATGGAATAAATTGGGCCATCAATGCATGCAGAGACAATTCAAAATAACGTAAATGAGGTGATCCAAATTTTTTTGAACGTAAATCTATCATAGCACAAGCTCAAATGTTACATAAAATTTTCAAACACAAGTCTCTAAGAGATTTTGTTCAATTATTGAGCATTAGATATTACAAATAGGTGCAGGTAAATTAGTTGGTATAAAAAAATATGACACTGACCCTTGGCATACTTGCAAAAAATTGATCTCAAGATGAAAAAAACCCCATAGAGCATTGCTAATAGGTATTGTCAGAAAGGGATATGAATCACATTGGTTGATGTGAGTGGCAACAATAACATACAAGACATCATGAAAAAGACTATGAAGGCATACAAAATTTAGGATTCAAGTAGATGAGAATGATGAGCTTGTATGTTGGGATAATATCTATAGGAAATCCGATCAAGATAGAATTCCAGATAATGTGAGAGACAAGGTGAAATAGTTTTGGAATTTGAATTCTCATACGTTACCAAATGAAAAAGGATGATGTGCGATATTGTATATCTACAAGGCATTATGAAAATCATCCAAAATAAATAACATAGGTCAGTCAACTAGAGTTATTTCAAAATTTTATGGAAAGTAACATTGATGTGAAGATTTATTTTAGCATATTTATGAAGCTCAAACCATGGCATGTGAGGCTTGTGACTGTTCATGACACGTGTTGTTGTCAATACCATGTAGAATTCCAATTATATTATGAGGAATTTCTAAAATTTGGTGTAAAATATTGGTTTAATGATCCCACTCCAAGTGTTCATGAATTTTTATCTAAGATATTATGTGGTCAAGAAAATGACCAACTATTTTATAAGAAAAAATGTGTTGGTGGAAGAAAATGCAAAGAATGTTCTCATTTGGCACTCTTTGATGTTAAGTATCCCATTGATCAGAGTGATTCAAAATTTTAAAATGTCAATGTGAAGTGGAGAATAAACGAATATGTTGTGTACAATGTCATTGCAGATTCAACGTTAATATCAAGAAATATTAGTTTACTTGAAGATGCCATCTATGCGACATATAGAAAAATGGCAGGACTTATAGTTCAAACAATCACAGGATGTGTTCCCAAAGGAAACAATATTATATGTTGTTGATTTGGTTGAGAATTACATTTCGCTCCATAAACATAAATACAAAGTGAATATTATCATTCAGACTAGGTATCTATACTCGTGTAAATTTTGTATAGGCATGCAAGGCTTGGTATTGAAGGTCCAAATAATAATTAAAATAATTGTGAAATGATTAGAGATCTTACCATTTCTACATCAGTGATGATCATACACATGATACATGTTTTGTTTAACATTATTTTAATATTGTTTATAAGGATTTATTAGAATGACATATAATTTTTAAAGAACATTGGGTATGCTAAGATGGTTATGCTGGTCAATTTAAATCATGATTATGATTCCTCTGGTTGTCTCACCTTCAGAAAAAAAATTACATTCATCATACATGGAATTTATTTGAGATGAGGCATGGAAATGATACAATGATAGTGTTGGGGCATGCATGAAACATGCACTTAGGAGGCATTCATTGAATTGAGAGGGTTCTTGACTTGTAGATTAAAAATGAAGTTGTTAACTAGTGAAAATAAAATTTAAGCCATGTATCAAATCCAAAGATGGCTCATGTGCATAGGTAAGCATATATCTAAATGTACGTGTTTCTATCTATCTATATAATATGTGTTTTTCTATTGAAATGATATATTTATAAATTACTAAATTTGACTTACATGAGATTTTTTGTCAAGCAGGTATTAATAGAATATTGTGTTGGGTGAATTTAATATATCGATGCCATATAATTTTCAAAAAATTCACGGAACAAGATGTTTGCACTCTATTAAAAGTGAGAAAATGAAAAATATATCCATGGATTAAGATGTTTTCACTCCATTAAAAATGAGGAGAAAAATGTTTGCACTCCATTAAAAGTGAGAAAATGAAGAATATATCTGTGGAGAAAGATGTTTGCACTCCATTAGAAGTGAGTAAAGGAAAAATATCTTCTCAATTAATTAAGAAACAAGAGTACTCTGGTTTCTATCCTGCATGTATTGATGATATGGACTCCACCATGTACACCATAATAGCAAATATGTCAAACCATGGATGCATAAAGAACTGATGAGGAGATGGATAATGAAGTGGTTGTGATTGAAAAGGATTTTGATCATATTTTTGATATGTTTAGAGAAGGTGATGCATTTTTTGTTATTACACCACGATATAATAGAGAGAAAGTGCATTATTATTTACTGCAATGAAATAAGTCAAGAAGAACATTGGTACAAGGGTATATAGATCCCTAAAATTATACATACCTAGTTGGTTCAGTGGTGTTACTTGGAAATTTCTTTGAAGAAGTAAAGAAATTTGAAGGCCATATTATTTTCAAGGCTACCAACCAGATGTTATATGTGCCCAATATAGTCATTTGGTTATAATGGCTCAATTGTAGTTGAAAGAAGTGAAGAGTACAAAAAAGCTATGAAAATGGAAATTATCAATAAAATATCCTAATACCATTCATTAAAATTTTCCACTAACACATTTCATGTGAATAGAAAATATGAAATTATATTAAATATAATTATTTTTTCTTAGATAGTTATAATATTGTACCATAAATTTATAATCTATGTATTATGTTGTCTTGAATTTAAGGAAATAGATGCTTGTACATTTTTTCCACATATATATATATATATGTGTGTGTGTGTGTGTGTGTGTGGTTAATTAAGCTTTGTTAGGTTATATTTCTTGTTATATTGTTGTATTGCTATTTTTATGTTATATTTCTTATATCAACTAGATGTTTTGTTATATGTTGTCATATTTCTTAAATATTGCTGTATATTTCTTATATTGTTATGATATATGTTATTGTTATGTTATTTTATATATTATTATATTATGCTATATTGTTATGTTATTAAACTACCTTATGTTATATTGTTATATATTAAATTATATTAGGTTATATCTTTCTCATATTTTTATTTCTATGTTATAATATATATATATATATATATATATATTTTGTTATTTTTTTTAATGAACTATTAGAAACATCCAACTTTGTCATTATAACTATATGACTTAGCTATATAAAATTGCTAATGTAGTTAAGGAATCATATTTATAATCTAACTCTTTTTTACGAGTCAAACTTAATTCTAACTAATTCAAACGTCATTAATACTACCTTTATTAGAAAACCAAATTCCTAAATAAGCATGTTATAGTATGAAAAAACAAAAGATAAGTCAAATTTTCTAATAATTTTCTGTTTGACTCATTAATTATCATGTTCAATACCAAAATATCCAATGTAGAATTTCATTAAAATATACAACATTCCCCCGAAACTCTTTTCGGAGCTTAGCTTGTGTGTTGGAGCAGGAGAGTGATGTTCCATATGATCGATGAATTCAAAGGTTGATTAGTTAATAACCCTATGCCCAAATACGAAACAAGAATACTTACTATTTTATATTAGGATTTCCATTGTCAATTTTATTCAATAAGTTAAAGGAGAATGTATCCACATATAAAGAAACATTTCAATTTGTTTGTTGCAAGATGGTAATTATGTTAAATTAACATAGATACAAAATATTATTTGTTGAAAGATACATTCCATAATAAAAGGAAAAAAGTCCTCTAAACATGTCCAATGCATCAATCATTTAAATATTTACTTTTTCTCTCTAATGGTTCAATTCATCAACATATATATATATATATATATATATATATATATATATATCTTGAATATAATATACTATTATTAAAAAAAAAACCATAAACAAAGCTAGTGCATTTCCAAAGAAACTTATATGTACTCAAAATTCTCCAACGATCCATTCTTTAAAAAATGGAAACACATGATACTCAACACATATATAACGGTACATTGGGACAAAAACTAGAAAATAATGGAACCTCATGCCCAAGGCACATAATGGTATCTTGTACCCAAATTAATACATCCTAGCCAAGATACATAATGGATTAACCATAAAAGCATATGCTCCTTGTATGTTGTATGCATAGTAATATAAAAAAACCATATCATTTTTAGGTGCAAGACATAATGTTGTTGCCTACATCTAGATATAAAAACCCATAAAAGCATATTATTCCTACATACAAATATAAATAATCATATTAGTACTAGTACAGGCTTGATGGTACAGTAGTAGTAAGACATAAAATATAATATAAGGAGTGGGGATGGTGATATAGTTCTTAATACACATTTATTTTTGGCTATGAAATACATTCCACCGTGACCACCAAAGGGAACAATCACCATTGTTTGAAGAAAACACTAGAATCACACCCTGGAGATTCGATAGAGTTGTGTTAAAACAAATCCTCATATACCAAAAAATAACCTATTCAAGAAGAGATATAAGAAAATGAGTACAAGTAAATTCCAACTTAAGATATGAAAGAGTAGTGAACTATCTAGAATCCAGTTAGATCAAATTTTCATTTACAAGTAAATTTTAGAAACTAGTTACTGTAGAATATCACTATCTTGTGCCACTACTTTCATGAAGTCAAATTGTTGACTATTGTTTGAACAACTACTTTCATAAAGAAAATTATTAACTAGCATAAAAAAGTCTGCAAAAAAAGCAAAAGGAACCAATGAAACTTATTGATAACCACTAGTTAGCATGGCATGTCTACTCAATCAACTATAGACTAAGATTTAAAAGTATGCATAGTCAGGAAGGTAGAAAATCCCTTATCAATAGTTAGGAAAGTGGACAATCCCTTATCAATAGAGAAAATTTTAGACATTTTTTTACCGTAGTTGATGAAATCAATTGATTATATTTAATGATAAAATTGAAAATGAGGATTAAAATGCTGGTGCACTTAATAGTTTTCCTAAATTATTTAAAGCACATGTTACAAAAGTATATTTAATATTTAGAATAGAAGATTAATTTTTGATGAAATTGGAGTGAGAGTCTATTCTAGCATGAGAAAATTAAAAATTTGTAGGGTAGTAGGTATTATGAGCATATCTTTGTAGAAAAATAGAAGGAAAAAAGAAAAGAAAACATTGGTGAGAGACAAGACAAAAGAAAATGTCAAAACCTAGGCAACATAAGACATGAAGAATAAAAAAAGGGAAATAACAATTCATGTAAATGGGTGTGTTTTAGTACAACAAATGTGATGGTGTTCCTTTTGGAAGATATTGTAGAAAAAAAAAGATATGTTTGATTGCATTTAAGGAAAAATAGGTAATCAAATACATGAGTTCAAGGATGTAATTCTAATGGTGGACTGTGTATTTAAATTTTAATATCATTGCTACTTCTTGAAAGCATGAAATTTCATGAAAGGATGCATGTTATATAGACGTTCAAGTGCCTTAAGCTCTTGAAACATAACAAAGAGCATGTCCCGCAAAGTTTTCAAGATGAAACAACATGTATACATGTATTAGGGATATGTTAAAGACCCCCATAACTTCAAGGGATGTCACATTGACCTTCAAGGTCCCTAACATAGGGGATCACCCAAAATATTAAACATGAAAATCAAAACATAAAAAACAATAGATTTGTCATTATGAACAATCAATCATAGATTTATACAAATAAGTAGCAAATCTAACAACAAAACCCTTGGAAATATAATACTTTCTCTGTGTGATACAAATACTCCTGAGACAACAATTCAAACCATTCCAAGGATTACACATGATTTATTTGGTGTACCAATAATGAATACATTTGAATTATTTATGCACCATTTGTACTAAGACATCACTATTTATGCAAGCTTCTATCTGAATGTGACATGGTGTTATTATTTTGCAACGTAGATGAAGCCCTAAATAATTCTAGGACAAGAAGAGAAGACCAAGACCTATGTTGTAAATATTAGAAGAAAAATAAAATTCTTCTAAAATATGTAGCATTACTATAGATATAAGTAGCTAAAGAAGTATGCAAGAAATCTGAGGAACCTTCTCCGGAATGCAAGCAAGTTAAGCCACATATTTTTGTGATAAAAAATAAAGTCTCTTTGGTACATATATTTCCATATTGATATGAGTTATTGTGATTATGACATAGCTCTAAATGATAAAACAAGGAAGTAGAAGTTCATGGCATCTGAAATGAAGGATATCTAAACCTATGATGATACTTATGAACTAAATGTTATGTGGTGAAATATGAATTATTTTATGGCTTGAACAAATACTTTAAGAGATATATCATACATAAATATTCAAGGCTATGCTTGATGTAATTTTTGCTCCTAATGCAAGTTCCATTCCTACAAATTTTGTTCCAATACAAGTCATGTTCTTACACAAATTGTGAGTCCCATTCCTATATATGATACAAATATCCAATTCTATGAAGAGGGTGTGAATTCATATAGAGACACAATCCAAGTTAATCTATGACAACAATGTGAATTCCTATGGACATCTCTTGTGGTATCTTTCTCTGAAATGAAGCTAGTTTTTCAATAGTACCAATACCTTTTTTAGTAAAATTATGTCTGGGAACAATTTGAAAATAAAATCATCTGAATATTGTAAAGATTTTTATGAGATAATAAGGTTAAGGAATCAATGATAACACTATGGTGATATTAATTGAATATAATTAAAGAACATCATTGATGTTGTCAAAAGAGAAACAATTGATTATAGTTAATTATGAGATTGCAAATGTGGATTCAAACATTGGTGCACTTAATATTTTTCCTCAATTATTTGAAGTTATTGTTAAAAACCTATCTTTAATATTCAAAATAGAAGACTAATATTTGATGAAATTGGAGTGATTCTATTCCAATGTGAGAATACTAAAAAATTGTAGAGTAGTACATATTATGAGCATATATTTGGAGAAAAGAAGAAGGGAAAAGGAAAATAAAACCTTGGCCAAAGAGGAGACACAAGCGAATGTAAAAACAAAGAAACATAAGACACAAAGACTCAAAATGGGCAACAACGATTCATGTAAATGGATGTGTTTTAATACAAAAAACCTGGTGGTGTTCATTTTGGAAGATATTGTAGACAACAAAAATATGATTTATTGCATTTAAATAAAAATAGGTAGTCAAATACATACGTTGAAGGATGAAATTATAATGGTAGACTATGCAGTTAAATTGTAAGATCATTTCCACTTCCAAAAAACATGAAATTTCAAGGAAGGATGCATGTTATATAGACTCTCACGTTCCTTAAGCTTGTGACACATAACAAAGAGTGTGTCCCACCAAGTTTCCAAGATGTGAAAACATGTATACATGTCTTAGTGATGTCTTTATAAGACCCAAAAAATTTCAAGGGTTGTGACAATGACCTTAAATCTCCCTAACATAGGGGATCACCCTAAATATTAAACATAAAAATTTAAAACATAAAAAATAATAGAGTATTTTAAAAAAATGTCTTCAGGATCCATCACATGGATAGATTAGTTTTCGACGCATTTCAAACCAACTAATGTGGTTCATCATCATAGTGAAACACGTTGTCAACTAATATATTCATGTGAGGGATCCTAAAGAAATTTTTATAAATAATTCTAATCACTAATCCTACATTCAGATAAACAATAAAGTTGTCATTATGAACAAATAATCAGAAATTTACGCAAATAATGTAGCAAATATAATAATGAAGCCCTTGGTCGTATAATACTTTCTCTATGTGATACAAATAATCCTGAGGAAATAGTTAGAACCATTCCAAGGCATACATTCAAGTTTTCTGGTGTACTAATAATGACATACATTTGAAATATGTGTGTATCATTTCTACTAAGACATCACTATTTATGCGAGCCTCTATCCTAATGTGACATGAAATTATTCTTGTGCAACATATATTAAGCCCTAAAGAAGTTTAGTCCAAGAAGATAAGTCTAATATATGTGTTCTAAAAAACATAATAAAAATAAAATTATTTTAAAATTTGCGACATTATTATGGAAATAAGTATCTGAAGTAATACGTGAGAATTTTGAGGCACCTTATATGGAATGCGAGCAAATTAAGCCACCCATTTTTGTGATACAAATGAAAGTCTCTATGGTACATATATTTCCATGTTGATATGATTTATTGTGATGATGACATGGCACTCAATGATAAAACATGGAAAAAAATGTTATGGGCATCTGAAATGAAGCAGACCGAAACATACGATGATACTTATGAAATAAGATGATTTTCTATGAGGAAATATGAATTATATGGTTTCTTGAAAGAATAATGAAAGACGCATATCATACATAAAGATTCAAGGCTATGTTTGATGTGAGTTTTGATCCTATTGCAAGTTATGTTCCTACAATTTTTGTTCATATACAAGTCTTGTTCCTACACCAATGCGAGTTCCATTTATATATATGATGCAAAGCTCTAATTCTATGAAGATGGTGTGGACTCCTATAGAGGAAAAATCCAAGTTTTTCTATGACAATAATGTGAATTCCTATTGACATATCCTGTGGTATCTTTCTCATAAATGAAGCTAGTTTTTCAACAATACCAATACCTTTTTTATTAAACAAGCCTTGGAACAATTTGACAATCAAATAATCCAAATATTACAAATATTTGAATGAGATAAGAAGGTTAAGGCATCGGTGATAACACTATGGTGATATTAACCAAGTATACTTAAATAAAAACATTGATGTTGTCAAAAGAGAAACAATTGATTATAGTTAATGATAAGATTGAAAATGGGGATTCAAACACTAGTGCACTCAATAGTTTTCCTCAATTATTTGAAGTGCTTGTTAAATACTTATATTTAATAATCAAAATATAAGATTAATGTTTGATGAACTTGGAATGGTTCTATTCCAACACGAGAAAACTAAAACTTTATAGAGTAGTAGCGATTATGAGCATATATTTGGAGAAAAGAAGAAGGAAAAAGGAAATAAAACCCTAGAGAGAGAGGAGAAAAAAACAAATGTAAAAAAAAGGAAACATAAGATATGAAGACTCGAAAAAGGGAAACAAAGGATGCATGTAAATGTATGTGTTTTAGTAAAACAACTTGGTGGTGTTCATTTTAAATATATTGCACAAAAAAAAATATGATTTATGGCATTTAAAGAAAAATAGGCAATTAAATACATGTGTTGAAAGATGAAATTCCAATGGCGGACTATGGAGTTACATTGTAAGCTCATTTCTATTTCCCAAATGCATGAAATTGTAGGGAAGGATGCGTGCTATATAGACTCCCAAGTGTCGTAAAATATTGACATATAAAAATGTACACAAAAATTTAAAGTTTCTATAATAGAATATATGTTGCACTAACAAGTGGTGGATGCAAGAGTGCGCTAGAGGTTGATATGACTATACATTAATCGATCTAAATAAAAATTTTGAATCCCTAATATTTGACTTGTTTATTAATTTGAAGAGATGTCTAGATGGATAATACTGACTTTGATTCTATGTAATTTATATATTGTTGATACACTTATATGAGTCATATTATATCAATAAATATGAAGTATAGAGCTCAGAACAAATGATTGTATAATGTTTCCAGTTTTGTCAAAGGGGATTTAAAATGGGGATTCAAACACTAGTGCACTTAATAGTTTTCATCAATTATTTGAAGTGCTTGTTAAATACCTATATTTAATAATCAAAATAGAAGATTAATGTTTGATGAACTTGGAATGATTCTATTCCAACATGAGAAAACTAAAAATTTATAGAGTATAGTGATTATGAGCATATATTTGGATAAAATCAAAATGAAAAGGGAAATAAAACCTTGGCGAGAGAGGAGAAAAAAAAATGTAAAAAAAGGCAGCATAAGATATGAAGACTCGAGAAAGGGAAACAAAGGATTCATGTAAATGTATGCGTTTTAGTAAAACAAACTTGGTGGTGTTCATTTTAAATATATTGTAGATAAAAAATATGATTTATTGCATTTAAACAAAAACAGGTAATTAAATAGATGTGTTGAAGGATGAAATTCCAATGGTGGACTATGGAGTTACATTGTAAGCTCATTTCTACTTCCCAAAAAATGAAATTGTAGGGAAGGATGCATGCTATATAGATTCTCAAGTGTCTTAAGCTCATGACACATAACAATGCACACCAAAATTTAAAGTTTCTGTAACAGAGTCTATGCCGCACTAACAAGTGGTGGATGCAGGAGTGCACTAGAGGTTGTTTTGACTATACATTAATTCATATAAATAAAAATTTTGAATCCTTGATATTTGACTTGTTTGTTAATTTTAAGAGATGTCTGGATGAATAATATTGACTTTGATTCTATGTGCTTGATATATTGTTGATACACTTATATGAGTCACATTTTATCAATAAATATGAAGTATAGATCTCAGAACAGTAGATTATATAATGTTTATAGTTTTGACAAAGGTATGACAAGGTTTGTATAGGGTGAGATACATTAGTAAGTATGGAAGAGATATATATTTCTTGAATTTTATTATCTTAAAAGGAATGCCATCTGAATCTATGAAGCCATTGTCTAGAAAGTTTGTGAACTAAATCTCAAGTGTAAAAAGTTATCCATGATTTTATCTCAATATCGAATATCCCTATATCATTAAAATAAATGAGTTTATATGAAAATTTATTTAGCATAGTGAGGATTCCTTGGAAAATATATTAAGGTCAATGGTGATTCTCAAATTAGTTTGCTGAAGGGAACTTGTATTCACTCATGGAAGGTATCCTTGTCAATATTAGAAATATAAAATGTTTGAAGATGGTTCTAAGAAATGGGATTCTTGTATATTGGAAATATGTGATTGATGGGCTTCATTGAGAACATGTTCAAACTTGAAGGGGAACCACAGTACCTTTAAGGATTCACGTTGAAGATATGGAGGGTAAAAATTGTTAAAGAAGAACATGAGTCTTTAATTCAGGTGATGCACATGACTTCTTATCAATGTGATTGAATATTATTTTGTCATATAATGGCTTAATTAGATGGTATCTGTTGTTCAAAATGTTGATGTTATAATCTTCCTCAATCTATCTCTATGTATTTTATCAACACCTTCTTGTAAGTATAATCTCTATTCCTAGGATGGCTCCTAGTGTTTTGGTTAGAATTTGTGAACCCTAGAAAATTTTTTATATAAAAGGTTAAGGGATTGATAATTTTAAGATTTCATATCTGGGGTATGGAAATACTAAGGTGTAACCCTCCATGAAAGTCAAGAGTGACGAAACAAATCAATATTTCTTTTATTAATGACTAGGGTTATAGTCCTGGAGATACCCAGTTTAATTTTATTTTTATCTCTTAGATAAAAGGATCAAGGAACTTGTATTTATAATAGAATAATGATAGAAGCATTAGTATTGATAGTTCATATTTTCTTTAGCATAGTCATGTTGTTACTAACTTTCAAAAGGACCGTGAAAGTGTTTATAATGACTGTGCGAGAATGTTTTTTAGTTATGATCGCATTGGTACATCTTCCATTGATTGATTATTCTAACATTTGAATTATTTATTAAAGTAATTCACATGATAAAGCTGCAATGTTTATTTTTACTATATAATGAATTTTGTGCTTGTGAATATCTAGGTTTAAAAGACTGCATGTATTGGAAAATCCCTAGGGTTTTGTCTAATCAAGTTGAATACCTAGGTTAAATATTTAGGGTTTATAATTTTAGGGATTGTAAACCCTAAATGAGTCAAAACATGAAAATCCAGGTTTGTGGAAAATACCCTAGGACTATTGAAGATGTTATGGAACTTCTAGATTTTGTATGAATTTTGGGTTCAGATATTAAACCTTAGCTAATAAATCTTAAGGATTAGTTCAATGGCTTATAGACTAAGTCCTAGGATGGATTTATCCTCCTAGAAACCCTAGCTACATGATTTTTATATGAATAGTGTTAATATGAGAAATAAATAACATGTGGTGTACTTTAATTTCTTTTATATTCATCCTCTTGTAAGGTAAGAGGAGGGGTTAGCCTTTCTTTGACTTGGTGAAATTATTTCACATATGATGGATTAGCCATGTGGCATTAATTCTAAGTACATGCTAACATGCCTTAAGTTATAGAAATTGATCATAAGAAAAGAGAGATATATTCATTTCAGCGAAGGGAACCTTGAGCACTATTTCCATGCACAGTATGCAAATGGAAAGAATGCGAGGAGAATCTCAAAATAAGAGGAGAATTTTCACGAAAATGTATTTTAGAGGTTTCAAGAAAAGGCCTATATTTTTTGCAAGGTTGAAATTAATTGCATGTTACATCCAAAAATATTTTTATAGGTGCTAGATCACAACCATCCATAGTGTTTGTGATCTAGAATCCACAAGGATGCGATACAAGGAGCATATATTTTTTTTCTCAAGGATGTTTATTGGTTCATGATAGGTAGGATCCATGCATGTCTTAGCAAGTACCTAGGGTTTTGACTAATAAATATTCAATAACTATGTTGAATATATAGGGTTTTTAATTTTAGGGATTGTAAATCCTAAATGAGATAGAACATGAAAATCTAGGGTTTGTGGACAAAACCCTAGGACTGTTGAAGATGTTATGGGAATTCTAAGGTTTGTATGAATTTAGGGTTGATATATGAAGCCGTAGTTGATAAATCCTAATTATTAGGGCAAGGGCTTATGGACTAAGACATAAGATGTATTTCTCTTGCTAGAAAACCTAGTTATATGATATTTATACGAATAATGTTAATACGAGAAATAACTAACCTGTTGTGTACTTTCATTGATTTTATATTCAGTCTCTTGTAATGTAGAAGGAAGGGTTCCCATTTCTTTGACTTCATGAACTTATCCAACATATGATCGATTTCCCATGTGGGCCCAATGCTAGGTGCATGGTAACATTCCTTGAGTTACAAAGATATATCATAAGAAGTTAGAGATCTATTAATTTAGGTAGAGGGGACCTTGAGCACCATTTCCATGCACATTATGAAAATGGTAAGAATGTTGGGAAAATCACAAAATAAGAGGAAAATTTTCAAGGAAATACATTTTAGAGGTGTCAAGAAAATTCCTATCATTTGTGAAAGGTTGAAATCAATTTTTATAGATGCTACCTCACAACCATCCATAATGTTTGTGATCTAGAATCCACAAGGATGTGTGACAAGGAGCAGGTGTTTTTTCTCAAGGATGTTTACTGATTCATGAAATATAAGATCCATGCTAAAATAGGGATGGGAATTTGTGCTAAATAATTTAGTGAATTCCAAAATCAAATCCAGTGGGAAAGAGATGGCAATGATGTTAATCTACACCATGCATCACTTCCATCTGATGCCCATCCCAATTCATGAATTTGGTAATAATAGCTAATTTATCTCTTAGAGAGTGTCAATTTTTCTTCCAATGGAGTTATGGGATTACATAATGTCAAATGATTCCACATCAAATGGAGGATGATGTAGTTAACTTTTACATTTAGATACCAAAAAAAATCATAACTCATAAATTGCTAAATTATACTAGGGTATATGAATCCCCAAAGAGCATTAAACACAAAGATGACTTTAAATACCAGTAATACAATATAAAATTAATGTTAAAAAATAATTGGTTTGCAACCATGCATCTATGAGATCTAGATAGATCAATGATCACCTAATGCAACATGGGAAGCTATACTTTTTATCCTTCAAATAAAAATGGAAAACACTTACGACATGAAATCCTTGCGCACATCCCTTGAGAAAACTCTGAATAAAATTCAAGGACATAATTTAATTTATAAGAAGAAATTAACAAATACCAAACATGTCGTATATGGTATTTTTAAAAGAACATACCATTAGATAGATATTACAATTAATCTTAAGCAAAGTTTGTCCAAACAATTGGATGTATAATAGGCTACTAGGGTATGAAAGTACCATCTTGCGGAGATTTTTTACCACCTCGCTAGGGCTCAGTTTCTTGATTGATTATTTCATTTATGCTACTAACCTAAAAGGTGAACATAAAATGTATGAGTGTCACCATAAAATTTATGTGACTTTAATTCATTCAACATTTGAAGAATAATTTTTTTATATATGTGGTAATACTTGAGGTGTTTATACATCAACAAGTTCTTGAAGCAATAATTTTTCTACTGAGTTAAGTATTTCATCCTTTAAAAGTAATGAAAACTACACAATTTTTAATAAATATATTCTATTTTTGGAGACAAAATGTATATGCAGTTCAACATAATACATTTATATGTAACATTAAATATAACTAATCTTGTAAATGTGATTTTATATTTAATTAATTATAGCTTCTTAGAAAATGTCTTAGCAAGGCTCCAAATTTTGCGAGTCATCGATCACTCCACATGATCTCTACATGATGTTACATATCTCTAGAGTTCCAATCAATCCATCTCTCTCAACAACTCATCGGGAACACTAAAAGGTGATGTAATTTTCTCCTCACTCTTTGAATGCTTCCTCTCGCCTAATCCAACTGACACCATTCGCAAAACATGTTGAACAACCTCCCTAATATTTTCTCTTCACGAAACTCCTATGCTATATGAAACGTCTAACTCATCTCGAAGTGCAACAAATCTAGGTGTTCGATGTGCTAAACAAGGTTCTAGAGCCCTAAATCCTACATTTCACATAACATCAGGTTGTTCATATGTACAACCTTTCCCACCATAGAATATGGATCCCACATCTATATAATTAGGATCCATGTGCTCTCGAAACTCGACGTACAACATCCTCATAAAATATTTTTGCACTTCATCATTATTGGGGAACATGTCATATGCGTATATGAACTTCTCATAAAGAATGGTGCAATATTAGGGTCATTAAATCTTGCAACCTTCATAATATTTTTATCTTCACCTCGTAAGTCAAACAATGAGAATGCCATTTCTTTACTGATCATTTCTATTACTTCTTTAAAGGAGTGTCTACCCATAACCGATGCTCTCCTCCTACGTATCATGTCATAAAAAAACTCGATCTCATTCCAACCCAATAATATTATGCTATGAAACATTTTGTGGAGACATTCTCTCCTAGATCTAGAGAGATTGTTAATTTTTAGCTCATTCTGAAATATCTCAAAATGAACCTTGAAGTCACCTAGAATAAGAGTGGAGATTTTTTCTTCCCAAGGCACCTCCTTAGAAACATTTCCAGGATGGGGTAAAGAGGTTCATAGTTTCATTGTTAGCATACTGTTGAGCCCTGCGACCTCTTCCATTACGACGAAGTCCCACAAGATCATGATCAAAACCTGTAACATACTATTTAAATATAAATTAATTTCAACTGGAAAATTTGTATTCAAAAAATTCTACATTTAAAATTATCTGGCCCATGAACTCTCTCATTCTCTAAGCTGTCGTTCAGAGGTTGATTTCCCCTTATGAGGAAACAAACTCATAGTTATCATTTCCATGTTCAAAAAATCAAATTGATAATTGTGCATAAGTATGAGAGATGGGATAAATTTTAAGATTAAACATACCTTGAACAAGATTTATTTTTATTTTTCACCTAAATTCTCTTGGACAACTCCCTGAGAATCAGCATTGCTAGCCTCATGTTTAAAGAATTCACCTATGGATGACAATATTTTTTTAAATTGAATGTGTGTGAAAGAAGAAAGTATTTACATGTTAAACGTTAAATTTATATATTGTCTAGAATTAAACATGTTAATTAGAAATCAAACATGTCCCTCTACCATGTGAAGTAGACCCCTCATAATCACATCTATTAGTTCCTGAAACACAGGTAATAGATCTATATGCACAACCTATACAATTTACATGATATTTTCAATCAAAAGTATGAGACACATGCAATAAGTTTTCATGCATTGAACATCTCACTTCAAGATTTATATTCAGATTTTACCTGAACCAACTCTATAAGAAAGTACAGTTGGTTCTCCAAGGAAAAGTACTCAAATCCATACTGCCAACATCAAGCGAGACTCGTGCATGTATCAACAACAATATGTTTTCACGTTAAACATGTTTCAAAGAATATTATTCACATGCTAAACATTTAACTTCTAAAATATCATGGAACATGTTTACAAGAAATCAAATTTTGTACCTATAGTATGCCCAAGAGACCCCTTATAATGTCATCTAATATGTTTGTTGAAACCTGACACAACTCTTCCTGACAAGGGGTAATTGGAGGGGTTGCTTGATGTCATTTTTCCAATATACAAGAGGAGTAGTTATTAATATTAATCTTGAATATTGGCATTCATCACGAATTAAATTTAAATGGATTTAAATATTTTTATTATTTAATATTAAAGAATAACAATGATAGAAAAGGGTTGGTATCAAAGAAACAAATTATCATGACATGAACTGGCTTGGAGTTGGGAATGTTGCGTTGTATTATCAAAGCCTTGGTTTTATCAAAATGCCTATATGGGTAGAGGTCAATGTGGATTTGTTTGAGTTAATTTTTATGGTGCATCTCACAAATCATTGATGTAGTTCGATGACCAATGTCTTCATCATTTCGAATATTTGGTTGGTGTTTAATGGGCTCAATGTTTTGGTGTTTCACAAGGTTGTTTGCAAGATATACAATCTATGGTATGGTAATATATCCATGATACATATCCTAGGCACATTTTAGGGTAGTAGGGAATATTAGTTAGACTTCACCTTAAAAAACTTAACAACTAACAAAAAAATGTGGGTTACAACTAAGATATTTCAATATGAAGGGTTAAGTAATATTGATGTGTATTTAAAAATATATTAATAAAAAAAAGAGAATTTAATGTGGACAATGAGATCCATTAATAAAATATTTCATTGTCATATATATATATATATATATAATACAATTAAAGAAAATAAATTCTTATAGTTATAATATTTCAATTAGTTTCACTATTTTACATTTTGACCATATTTTAGATATATTTGTTGGTAAATTTTGTCCAAACTCTAAGAACTATTTGTTGGAATTGCATCAAGAGGGATAAAATATTTCAAGGTGCAAACATTTTTTAATATTTTCCACTCTAAAAAGAAATTTGCACCTAAAAATATTTGATCCCTCTCGGGTACTTGCAAGATAGTGGTTAAGATGGATCTCTTCTAGTTAATAAATACAAAGAAGGGAAAAGAAAAATAATTAAAAATAATCATACAAAGAAAATATGTGCACATGATTTACTTAAGAAAAGCACATTTGGAAAAAAAAAACATCTAGTAATAATTCTATTATTATCCTTGACTTAAATTGAGCCCAATGTGCCAACACCTTGAACCAACCAAGTGAGCCTTTAAGTCAACTCTAAGACATTACAATATAATATGCTTATTTTAGGTAAATAAACACTCTTGTTATTTCTTCTAGCATCAACAAGTTCTCCATGCAATGTAGTCAGTTCTAAATATGTTTGAATATACATGTATTCTAACTGTGAATAAGGTACTGTAAGGAAAAAAATAAAGATGAATTAATTTCAAGTAATCTCAATTTCTATATAAAATTAAATCTTCCCTTATGATCACACACTTGTGCCATTAAATAATAGTGATTAATTAGTATATTTTCTTTGTATTATACATATAATCAGTGAGTTTCAATATACATATATTTGTCCTGTAGACAATGGTTACATAATCTCATATTAGTTGTTTGTCTTACCATACCTTTTTCTTATTTTTATCTGTAAGAGTCAAAATAATAAAAAATGTATTACAATTCATAAATGGAATTGTATTATGGGTTTTTCCATTATCTTAACATCATAAAAATGTTACACACAAATTAATCAAAATTTTTAGAAAATCATCTACAAAATTGTGACTTCGACATATCAAAATTGAAGGGGCAACAAAAATTAAAAATAAAATACAAATATGAGTGTCACATTAATATTGTATGACCACTTGGTCAGATTCCACACCACTCAAGAGGCTCAAGTAGTGTAATTGGGATGTGTCTCCACTATGGTTTCAGATCACTATTCAAAAGAAAAAAATGTATATTGCAATTCATACATAGAATTCTAGGAGGGGTTGTTCCCTTCTCTTATCATCAAAACAATTTTATACAAGAATTCGCACAATATTTCTAGAAAAGAATCTATGAAATTGTGCCTTCAACATATCAAAATTTTATGGGAAGTAAAAATTAAAAACAAAATACAAATTTGAGTGTCACATTAAGATTGTATGACCATTTTCTCAAATTTCACACCACTCAAGAGGTTCAAGTAGTGTAATTGGGATGTGTCTCCACTATGGCTTCGAATCAACATTCAAAAGAATAAAAAATATGTTATAGTTCATAATGGAATTTTAGGAGGGGTTGTTTCCTTCTCTTAACATCACAACAATGTTATACACAAATTCACACAAAACATTTAGAAAAGCATCAACATAATTGTGACTTCGACAAATCAAAATTGCAGGGGAGGTAAAAATTAAAAACAAAATACAAATTTGAGTATCACACTAAGATAGTATGACCATTTAGTTCGATTCCACACCACTCAAGAAGATCAAGTAGTGTAATTGGGATGTGCCTCCATTGTGGCTTCGGATCAACATTCAAAAGAAAAAAAAGTATATTACAATTCATACATGGAATTGTAGGAGAGGTTGTTCTCTTGTCTTAAGATCACAACAATGTTATACACAAATTCACACAAAATTTTTAGAAAATCATATATGGAATTGTGAATTCGACATATCAAAATTGTCGAGGAAGTAAATATTAGAAAGAAAATACAAATGTGAGTTTCACATTAATATTTTATGATCATTTGGTCAAATTCCACACCATTGAAGATGCTAAAGTAGTGTAATTGGGATGTATCTCCACTATGCCTTTGGACAAACCATATGTCTTATTTGCAGTCTTACCACTAAACCAATAAATTCATATGATCCATGGATGTGATAGCATTTGAGCCAAATGAAATTGATTTCAAAGGTGAAAAAAATGTTATTAGGCACATAAGTGTCTATCTTCAAATAGCCTTGATAATTTACTATAAGCACCTAATACATGTATAGTTCAATTTCCAAAATAATGTGACAATTATTAACGACTATATATTATCCGAGTTTTGAAAAAGTACAAATGAATGATTGAAATTTTCTAAAAAGGGTTCACATAAGATTTTAGGTGAACAAGGAATTGTAGAATATAATTTAGTATAAAAGTGCATTTAGAAAAAATAATTTTCAGTGTATTTACAATGAAAATCCTATTAACCATGGATACAAACTTAAAACAAGCACAGGTATGCCAAAATATTTATCTGTAGAAAACAAACAAGAAATAAACAACCAAGGAATATACTTGAAATATCAAAATTGCAGAGTAAGTAAAAATTAAAAAAAGATATAAATTTGAGTGTCACATTAAGATTGTATGACCATTTGGTTAAATTCCACACCACTCAAGAGGCTCAAGTAGTGTAATTTGGATGTGTCTCCAATGTGGATTCAGATCAAACATATGTTTCATTCACAATTTTACCACTAAACACATTGTGACTGGAAAAAAAAACCTCTCCTTTTTGTAGACAAAATAACGTGGCTTTCTTTTTCTAGCGTAGTAGTGTAAGTATGCCCTCTTGTGACTGGTGGTAATGGTAGTGCCATTTTTCTAAGGTAGACCACCCTCCTAGAGATTACAAGGGAAAGAATTAGATAAATTTTGAGGTCTAAAATAGGCCTCCTAAGAAAAATGTACAACCAAAATAAACTTTATAAGAACCAATAGGATTCAAGATGATGATGTCAACCATGGGGGATGATTCACTATTTTTGGGGTAAAAAAGTAAAAATATTAAAAAATAATAAAATAATAAAACTACTTTTTCAACTTGTATTTTCAACTTATCTTCTAGTGTTTTACTTTTACTAAATTTCAAGTGGGAGTACCTATTGATGTAAAATTTAATTAAGGAGTACCCATGTTGCTACTGGCTTGAACCCCGCCACCCAAAAAAAAGAGAAATACATGAAAAGTCATGATTTCAATAATGTTTTTCATGTATTTATAATTTTTCATGCACGTAGTCCATCAAAAGTATGCCAACATAGGTACCCTTCGATGAGGAATAAAATTATGCATCCAACGAGTGTTCCCACTTGAAATTTGAGTAAACCTATAGGGAGATAAGTTGAAAATACAAGTTGAAATAGTTTTCCTTTTTTCTCTAAAAATTGACGATGTATGGGTGAAAATGTGAAGTTGGGTTACACTTTTTGCCCTTTTTTGAGAAAAAAAATTTCATTTTTTTTAGTTCTTCAACTTTCTGCAAGCTAAAACAATTTTTCTATTTAGAATTTCATTTTACGATAAAAATAAAAGTTGTCAGAAACTTTACATTAGCTTTCTATTACTTATTTTTTGGAATTTTTTTATACACATTTGATATGTCAACTTAGCGTTTCTTTGAGTGTGTGTTTTTTAACAATCAATGGATTCATAAGAAGTCATGTTAATACACAATGTTGTATTCTTTGAAAATTTGTGTTTTTGAGAAACAAAATGTGTTACAACAATCTAGACAGAGTCTACTTCGGTTTCGTCATATTTACAAATCCAATGGATGCATATCATAATTACTAGAATTTTTTGAACTGGTCCAATATGAAAAAATGCATATTTTGAATATGTTTCGCGACGCAAGAAATTTCTTAACATATAAGTTATAAAATAAAAATCTAAAAGCTACCCATTAGAGACAACGGATCAATGTAATGTACGATAAATTTTTCAATTTCTTTTACCATGTATTTTGGAAGATACACAATTTTGATTTCACTGAATCACAATGACCTTCAAAAATTGTTTGCATCCGTTTTATTACAAAATTAATTAAAATTAGTAAATATTTATGAAATTCCATGAAAGTTATATTCCTGAAAGTAGATTCAATTCTAAAAATGCTTGTCTTGGTTCCGACACTCAATTTAGAATGTTTCATGGAGTTTAGTCAGTCCAAAGTTGCAGAAACGTATTCAGGGCTTGGCTTTGCGTAACTGGTGATGTGTTAGTTCGGCCGAAATCTTAAACAAACTTCGACCGAACTATTTTTTGCGTCAACAACACGTTAAATCAAATGACAAAGTAGTTCGGCCGAACTATTTATTAAAAGTTCGGCCGAAATTTTACTTAACTTTCTGTCGGCCAGAAAGTACCACCAAGCCCCTCCAAAAAAATATTTCGCGGCAATATAAATTTCCGCGAAACCATTCATTATTTTCGCATATTTTCACACTTTTGGTCTGATTTTACAAAAGTCTTGATCTGATTTTGCAAAGAATTGTTTTGGGTTTAAGGACTTTTCTTGGAAGTACATTCAAAGGACTTCAAAGGACTTTTCTTTGAGACACATTATTTTCATACATTTGATCTGATTTTGCAAGGAATGTTTTTGGGTTTAAAGAATTTTCTTGGAGGTACATTCAAAAGACATTTCTTGGAGGTATGTGAGACAGTTTTTTGGGCTTTTTTTTTTTTTTTAAGTATGGATTTGGGATTAATTTCGAAAGGACATTTTTTGGTTTTGGGTTGAAGTAAAAATTTTATAATGATTTTCTTAAAATGAGTTTTTGTGTAACTTTTTAAATGAAATTTTTTTGTAGGACTTGGAAGGAAATATTTTGAACTTCGTTTCATTTTTATAAGACATTTTTTTCTTGAATTTTTTAAAGTAAGTGTTTTGGATTGGAGTATGTATTTTTTGCAAAATTTTTAAAATGAGTTTTTTTTTTTAAATTAAATCTTTTGTGATGTTTTTTTTAATTGAGTTTTTGTCTAAATTTTTGAAGGAAATTTTTTGAACTTCATACTCTATTATCATGGGAAATCGAAGAAATTGTACGAGAAAATATGATCGAAAAAGAGACCCTGAGGAACGTAGAGAAGAGACAAGACAATATCGCAAAAGAAAGATAGAAGCACTCTCAAATATTGAAGGGGAAAATCAACCTCAACTAGAAGTTGAAACAGGTATGTAAATGTAAATATTATGATTTTGATATATTTAAAATTTTCCTAGTGTAAAATTTGAAGCTTAATTTTTATTCGATGAACTAATTTGAAAATATTTTTCAATGTAAACAGAGAGAGATATTCCTCAAAACATTGATGATGAGATACAAAATTTTGAAAGAGAAAGTGAAAGAGATATTGAACCAATGATTGAAGATGGTGAAAATGATGAAAGAAATTCAAGTGAAGAAATTGAATCACAAGGTATATATATATATATATATATATATATATGTTGAACACATGCACGTATTATTGAAATTATACATATATTTATTAATTTATTTATTTATTGAATATGTAAACTTATTATGTACTATTCATTCGAATATGTATAGATGAAATCAATGTCGATGACGAGATGTTAGAAAATGTTGACACTCACACATATGGAGATAAAAAAGCTGACCATTATATACGATATCATGTTAACCGCATTTTTGAGAAGTATTTCATAAAGGAAAATGTGACAGTTCAAGCCCAAATGTTGAAAGGTCTCCTATCATTAAGGAAATTAAAAGAAGCTACGACTTTATTGGGTATTTGAAAATCAACCAAAGATAAAAAAAAATGAAGGAAAATGTGATACAAAATATAAATAGTGCTATAAATTCAATTAGAAGATCTAGACAGAAAAATGTTTCAGTTGCACGTAGAGCAATACATATGGCAGTGATTTCATCAAGTACTAAAGAGAATCGCTTGGTAAAATCTATGGCATGAGCATTAGGAACCTCACGAAAAACTTTGCACAAACATCGGAAATTTCGGTTGCAAATAGATGTAAATGATGAACTCGCTTGTTGGAGAGCTATTTTTAGGCAACCATACAAATATAGACTTGGAGAAAATGTTAAAAAAATAATATATGAATATTGGAAGAACAATTCACGTGTTTCGCCAACTACAAGGCATGTGATGCGAAGAAGAATAGCACGAAATCAGTACGAAGAACATGAAAAATATTTCTTGGAAACCACTCAGATAGAGTTATTCAACAAGTTCAAAGAAGAGAATCGTGAAATTCATGTTTCAATCAGTGCTTTTTTTCAACAAAAACCATGGTATGTAAAACCTATCACCGTATGCGACACTTGTTGTTGCCATTATCATGTGGAATTTGAGTTATATTATGACACATTCCTTGATTTTGGTAGAAAATTTTGGAAGGATTCACCTCCTCCTTCCACTATCCGTGATTTCATATCTCAAATTCTATGTGAAAGAGAAAGTGATGAACTATTTTACAAAAAGAAATGTGTTGGTGGTAAAAAATGAGATGATTGTGGAAATTTGACTAAATTTCAAAACAAATATCGTATTGATATAAATGATCAATCATTGTCCAACATGAAAGTGAAATGGAAGAGATATGAATATATCGATACATCGATTCAAGGTGCAAATAGTGTTAAAAGAATTGAATTACGAGAAGACGAAATTTTTCTGATAGACTTTTTGAGAAAGTTTGAGGCAAAAATTTACAAATACACCAAGCATTCCCATAGAGATCGATGGCAAGACTTGCAATTCAAAAAATCTCGTGAAGTTTTTCCACCAGGGACCATTTTGTCAGTGATTGATTTTGCATAAAACTACACATTTGTTCCACAAAAAGAAATTCAGAGTGAATACTATCACTCTGACCAAGTCTCCATGCTCGTCCATATTCTATATAGACATGCTGAACAAAACGTCGATCATATAGAAAGCACTAGTGAAAATCGACATATTATTAAAGAATATCACTTTTGCAAAATCACGATTGTTGGTCACTTTAATTGTTTAACAATTCAAGTGCTACATAAGTTGTCAACCCTGGAAGGTCTGTTTATTTCAAAGGAAATCACACACTATATATGCTCAATTTCAAAAGCAAAGAAATGTTGTAGTATTAATCACACTAATTACACTGATCACACTAACCACACCCTGCTTTAACAAAGCTGAAGCCTACTTGATTTACAACAAAGTCAATCCTTCTATTGCAGACTTTCATTAAAAGAATCCTAGAAAATATAATGAAAGGAAATCACTCTGCAGAAAGGAAGATCAATCGACTATAATGAAGAACATGACCCTATTCTCCAAGAAGGAATCTTCAGCACCTGTTTCCTAATATCAAACTGTCACACATTCATTCCACAAATAGATAGCTGAAATAAAATAACTCACAGCTTCTCAAGAATGAATTGTATAAATCTAATGCAGTGAATAGCGAAAACAGAGTTTTAATAAGAAACAAAAAACTGCATAAATAACTTTAACAAACAGGGTTTAATCAAGGTGCGAGCAATATAAAGAGTTAACAGACTACAAGAGAAAATGGGTGAATCTTGTGATGAAGGCGGGCCCTTTCCTTCTCACAAGATTCCCCAGAGAAAATAATTAAATTGAATTGCTCAAAATAAACTTTTATTCATCTATCAAAAAGCGATACATTACAATAGAGTCTTGCTCCTTCTTTGCTCAGGAAAATGTACCTCCCGCAGTCTCTAACTATCCTTCTAATGCTGATGTCTCCTCTTTTTAAAGAGGAGACATCTATTACAGTTACATCAGAGAAATCCTATTTTTATCCAAATCTGATCTTTTGTTCTAAAATAAGGTCTTTCTGTTCTTCCATAACAGAATGCTGTTACAATGGATACAAAAATACTGGCTTCAGAATTGTTTGTGTAACAGCTTCCCTTGCTTGTCTTCATCTTGTTGCCGTCATTCTTGAAATAAACCTTCAAAATTGCAAATCACGAGCTATTTCAGCAATGGGATTTGCGTCCCTGTTGATTGTTTTAGCAACGCGATATTCAACATAGATTATCTGCGATCTTTAAAATGTCTCAGCAACTATATACCTTCGATTAATGATTAAATATAAAATTAATGTAGAAATATATGCAAAACAAATTAAACACATAGTAAAGAGAAGAACTTTATATACCTTTCGGGAAAATGGATGGAAATGATAATGTAAGCTTTAAATATGGACTAGAAAGTGTAAAGTGGTAACAAAATAGGTAGTCAAAATGGTACATTATGAGGTCCTAACATCCCCCCCAACTAAAAGGGTTGCATGTCCTCAGGCAACTTTTAGTCTGAATGAGAGTCTGAATACTGACTCTTTGCATGCAAGTTACTCAAGAAATAACTATGGAAGGTGGTATCTGTCAAAGGTCTGAATCCCTGGTTACTTTGCAATTTTTTCCATGCTGCTACCTCATCCATATTAGCCAACCCGTAATGAGCCTGATATCGTTCTGCTGGCATCCATAAAATGGGAAAGTGAAAATGATAGCCTATACAATTCTTAGCACACTGTTGAACACATATGATGTAGTTTGGTATTCTGGACAGTGAAATTTCAAGGTTGATAGGGCTACAGGGATTATACTCTTGTCTTTCCTTAGAGGACTGTTGCCAGAACATGGTGTTTGTCGTCAAAGCAGCAGTCTCTTTGGCCCTGATTAACTGATGACACTCTTGGAGTACAGAGGCTTGCGATTTCTGTATATATCTAATCATTCCTGGTTTCTACAAAAACTTATGATACTCTACTACAAAAATGGTCGGGTTTCGAGGTTCTGGCCTTATCCAGAGAAGGCAATTATCCTCATTGTGCCTAGTTGTAAGGAAAGCGGTTTGCCAAGTGATTTGATTGGCAAGAAAAGAAACAAATGCCCTAATCTGTACATCACCAACAATAGGATTAATATTGACCTCTCTGTTTTCGGGCATAGCCTCATTATGAAGATACAACTCACATAATAAATGTTGATCACTTGTGGAAGCCTCAGCAAATGTTTTGACAAATTGTTCAACTGTGAGTAGCTCATAAGGTCTTCCATCCTTAATTGATTTCAACTGGAAATAAACAAGGCGCTTTGAAAGAAACAGAGAATAGTTTAAGGATGGTTTCCTGGTGGCTAATAGTTTTTTTACTAATTGAAATATTACGATCAGTTTATATTTTAATTCCTTATTCTCTTTCCTGGAATCTTTAAGTTGCTAAAGTGTCTGTTCCCAGTTATCCCAATTGGAATACATATGATTTTTCTAGACCAATTTATGCTGTTGTAAAATTTTATCTTGATCCATAGCATACTTCTTCTCCCACTTATTCATTATTTCCAACTCTTTCCATGGTGGATTTTGTGTTCTGTCATTATAAGTAATGGGCTGAGGCATAGTTTGAGTAGCAGAGTCAGTGAATGTCGGGCAAGATACCTGTTCCTTAGTTTCTTTCTCCAAAGTCTTTAAAGGCCCTACTGGTTCTTATGTAGCAGTAGGGCATTCTTCGTTAACTACAGATGATGTGGATGCACCAGGCATCAGCATTTTAACTATCTTGTATCCTGCCTATTGATAAATGTTTCCACACTGATGAAACATGTATTATTTACAGGGATCATTCTCTGGATGTTTTTCTTGCATAGATGCTGTATGAGCCAAGGTGCAAAGATTTAGTTCCTTATCAAAGGCTTCCCTTGCCATTATCAATTCTTTCTTGCAGGCTTCTAATTCTGACTTTAAAAATTCATTTTCCTCTAAAAGAGAGGCTATGGTGACTGGACCATGTGTATCAGTTGCTTTTGCTGAATTTGATTGTTGTTCTTCGGCTGTAGTTGGTTCTTGTGTTTCACCTACAGCCGGTTTCCTTATAATATCATGCTATATGTTTGAATTTTGCACGTCAGCAGCTGGTTTTTGTGTTTTAGCTGCTGAGTGAGTAGCTAGTTCTTGTGGAGCAGCTATTGGTTGTGTAGAAAATGATGTCATATTACCCTGGGCATCTGGTTCTTGTGGAGTAGTGCCACAGGACGAGACAGGTAATGATTCCAAGATTTGGAAAGGTGGTGATGATTGGAGTTTTAGCAAGATGGTTGCAGGGTCAAGGGTAATGGGAATGGTTTCAGATTCAATGGTTGTTTTCATTTTTCTTCTGGGCAGGAAAGCAGAAAAAGCAGTGACTTTCTTTTTCTTTCTATGAGAATATTCTTCCTTAGGAGAGGGGCTGTCAGAGGAGGTGTCTACTTTAAATGCAGCCCTTGTTTTCCTTTTTGATACAGAGGCGGTTGTAACTTGCCTCTTTCTTTTATGAATAGGGGGAGATGGTGGTGTTTTAGCTTGAGAGTCATCACTAGGGATGTGAACGGTAGGCTGGGATGACTATGCTAAATGAGATGGACTTGAAGATAGGTCAACTGGATTGACTGGTTCTCAGGATGGGATTGATGGAGGATCTGGGATATTCTCCAATTGCTGTTCATAAGAACTTTCTGGGATTTCTTGAGGGTTTTCAGCTTCTTGGGGAATTTCGAGGGCTTGTTTAGGAGGTAAGGGTAAGTTGTTTAAAGGGGGATTTTGCTGGGCAAAGCCCCTCTGAATTAATAGTTGACAAAGGCGATGATGAGTAAGTGAAAGTAGTGGAAATTTTACCTGTCTACAGTAATATGACATATTTTTAATACATCCAAGCAGATAATAAGGAATGTTTACTAGTCTACCATGTTGTAAGTGGCTCATTAAAATAAATTTGTGTTGATAAACTACCTGATAGTGCCCCTCGTAAGTTAAAAAATGCTTGACAAATTCAGCTACCTTTGGCCACGGAGGAGGTAATGAGTACAGTCCTACGCCACGGCCTTTAATCTCAACATGTTCTCCTAGAATAAGGAATTCGTGTTGTGCATTTAGGATGATCTGTTTCCTACTAAACCACCGAGCACTTTTTACTGGAAAACCCGAGACTTGCACTATGTCGTCCTCTGAAACCAGAATTCGGACCCCCTGAACTATAGAATGGTCCTCCTAAAGGTTCTGTGCAAATTCCAGGACCTGCTGAGGGTCAAATTCTTGAAGTCTTTCAAAATATGTCACCCATCCTGCCTGTTGGAAGATCTGATAAGCATCCGAAAACAATTCAAGGAGAGCCATTGAGTCGGGCTCATGTCTGATGGTCAGGCCTCCAATAGTTACTAGCTTAGGTAAAATGCAGAGGCAGAGAGCAGAATTACCAGGCTTTGAATAGAGAAATCGTTGTGACTGAGAACATGGAGTATCGGTAAAGGGTCGAAGTAATGGATGTAAAGAGTGACAGTGGTTTACATGCTGTGGAATGATGGTTTGAATTTTCGAAATCCCCCCCATGTGTGGTGAAATGATGTTTTTAAGTGTGCGGAGATTATAATCATAATGAGGGAAATCTTCTCTTTAAACTATCATTTAATTGTATTACATAAAATTCACATACCTTATGTTTACCTTTGTTTTGTGATTCGAAGTATATAGTGCTTGTTTATGGTAGCTTAATATTGATGGAAGAACTTTAGAATTGTCTGAAATGTAAGGAGGATTATATTAGAGTCTGCTCAATCATAAGAGAGGGGTAGTAAATGGATAGTATTCACCCAAGGAGTCTGAATAATAAAATTAAGGGACTGAAAAAATTGTATAATCATGTTTTTAGAGGAAAGAAATGGTGTTTTAGCAATGGGAAGATAGATGACATGCTATTGAGAGTGGTGTTTCAGCAATGGAAAAATAAGGGAAATGTTGCTAAAAAGTAATCATTTAGCACTGGGAAATTGGGGAAGTATTTGCTGAGGAATGATATTTCAGTAGTAAGGAATACGGAAAATATTGGCTAAAGAATGGTGTTTTAGCAGTGGGTAGAATGGGAAAAATAGGAAAATGTTATGAAAAAGAGAAAGAAAGAATGATGGAATAGGTGATGAAATGTTATTGGGAGATGAGGAAATGAATTAAATGAGGAAAGCAAAGCTTCTTCATATTGAAGCTTAGATCTTCTTGTGATGAAATTGTCCTCCTTGATGAGTTCTTCCTTAATCTGAAAAATAAAAATGTAACATGCCAACCCTTGACATGGATTATTAGTTTTTAATCTAATATAATACTAAAAATATAGTGCAGAAAATAATTAAATGCTTTGAGGAGCAAAAGACTCCCCTAGAAAAAGATAATGTGCATCAGTCATGCAAGTAGCCTTAAAATCTTCTTTAGAAACAGGACACTGGTACAAACGAAGCCTGTGACCATTTACTAGTAGAGGTGTTTTAAAATCATCAATTGTTAAAAGTCTTACTGTTCCATTGGAAAAAATAGAATCTACTTCATAAGGTCCTAACCATCTTCTACGTAGCTTGCCTTGAAATTTCTCAAACCGAGAATCATACAATAAGGCCCAATTACCCTTTTGGAACTGCTTGTGCTTAATGTTTTTATCATGCCACTTTGTTCTTTATTGTTGAATCATGGTTGTCTGATGAGTGACATATAATCTCTTTTCATCAAATTCAAGAAGCTGCTGCAACCTAGCTATCTGCACATCAGTCAAATCAAGGTCAGCAGCTAAATCAGTTCTTAAAGTTTTAATTTCAAATTCCACAGGAAAAACAACACTTTTACCATAAACCAATTCATAGGGAGAAAATCCTGTAGTATTTCTCCAAGTAGTTCTATAAGCCCATAGTGCTTTAGGGAGCCTTTGAGACCAATCCTTCCAGTTATCCTTCACTGTTTTAGTTAGAATGGCTTCTATTACTTTATTCGTGCTTTCCCCCTGCCCATTGGCTTGGGGATGGTATGGTGTAGTCATTCTATGATGAATATGATATTCCTAAAGGGTAGATTTAAAACCATGAGAATTGAAGGGAGGTCCTCCTTTTGTAAGTATCTCTCTAGGAATTCCAAATCTAACAAAGATTTCTTCAAATAAGAAAGCTAGGACAGCTTCTTCATTGGCTCTAAGAAGTGCTTTGGCCTCCACCCATTTGGTCATATAATCTGTAGAAACTAATATATAAATTCTTTGATTGGATGGAGGATTAATGGGCCCTATAAAATCTAAGGCCCATCTTTCAAATGGTTCTAGTATTACCTCGGGGTTTAATGGCATTTGATCTCTATGATTGGGTTGACCCATTCTTTGAAAGCTATCAAAAGCCCGCACATATTTCTTTGCATCCTTAAACAGTGAGGACCAATAGTAACCCATCCTCAAAATTTTTTGTGTCATTATTTTATTAGCAAAATGCCCTCCACAAGGGCCATCATGACAATATTTTATTATGTCATACACCTTATCCTCTCTAATGCATCTTCGGATTTTATGATCAAGTCCTGTGTAGAAAAGACACCCACTTATCCAGCTATACCTGGCACTTTGTTGAATAATTTTTCTCTTTCTCTATGTGACAGGTGTGATGCTAACTTTCCTGCAACCAAATAATTGGCAATGTCTGCATACCAAGGTGAGTGAGCAGATACTGCAAATAAATAATCATCAGGAAAGGAATCATCTACTGGAATATTATTATCAGTTTTTAACCATGAAAGGAAATCAGCCACAACATTTTCTTTACCTAGTCGATCTACAATTGTAATATCAAACTCCTGCAGTAAAAATAACCATCTGGTAACTCGAGCATTTGTGACAAATTTATTCATTAAATACTTAATAGCCGAGTGATCAGTATGGACAAAAGTAGAATAACCAGTAATATAATGTCAAAATTTATTAATGGCATAAATTACTGCTAAGAATTCCTTTTCGGTAACTGTATAATTAAGCTCAGCAGGGGTCATATTCTTACTGATAAAATAGATAGCGTAAGGAAGATGGTTTTCCTCTTGTCCCAAGACAGCTCCAATTGCAGTATCTGAAGCATCAAAAGATATATGAAAGGGAAGTGCCCAATCAGGTCCTCTCAAAATAGGAGCTATGGATAACTGATGCTTGAGTTCTACAAAGGCTTCCTCACAAATATTAGTCCACTTAAATTCAACATTTTTCATAAGCAACACAAATAATGGAGAAGCTATCTTAGAAAAATCTTTAATGAATCTCCTGTAATATGCAGGATGTCCAAGAAAACTTCTCACATCAGTTTGTATTTTAGGAACAGGAAGATTCTGAATGACTTGTATTTTGAATGGATCTACCTGAATTCCTTGAGATGAGATAAAATGTCCAAGCACTACTCCTTCACTCATCATCATGTGACATTTCTTAGTACTTAATGAGAGATGAGCTTGTATACAACGTTTGAGTACTTTATCAAGATTATGTAATGCATCTTCAAAAGACACACCATAAGGGTTAAATTCATCCATAAATATTTCCATGGAGTCATTCAACAGATCAGAAAATATTCCTCTAATGGCCCTTTGAAAATTTGCTGGTGCATTACATAGTCCGAATGGAAGAACTCTATAGGAAAAAGTTCCCCGAGGACTAGTAAAAGTGGTCCTGTCTTGGTCTTGGGGTGCAATTCTAATTTGGTTATACCCACTGAATCCATCTAAAAAGGAAAATAATTTCTTCCTTGACAAAATATCCAACCCCTAATCAATGAATGGTAAAGAAAAGTGGTCCTTTTGAGTGGCTTTATTTAAGGCCCTATAATCTACACACCGTCTCCATTTCCCGTTTTTCTTAGGGACTATTACCAATGGTGAAACCCATTCACTGTCAGATATAGGGTATATAAATCCTGCATTAAGCAATTTTTGAAGTTCCTCTTTCACAATTTCTCTTAAATTAGGGTTCATTCGTCTTTGGGGTTGGCAGACTGGTCGACAACCTTCCTTAATATAAATCCGGTGAGTACATAATTCAGGAGAGATTCCCTTCATATCCATGTAATCCCATGCGAATTCTTCCTTATTTTCAAGTAGTAACTTCATTAACTGCTGTTTTTCAGCAACTGTTAGATCAAGATTAATGTTCAGTGTTTTGCTAGGTTCGATTTCTACTGTTATGCTTTTAGAAGAGATGGTGGTTGATTTTTGAGGTAAATATTCAGATTTAATCTTCTCATGGGTATCTGTTTTGAAAAGTGCAATCAATTGATTGTGTGTTTTAGCAACCACAGAGGAAGGTTCACCAATAAAATTATTAATTACTTCATCCTCTGTGCTGTCTTTAAAACTTAAAGCTTGTCCGATAGTCAAAATAGGTTGAATACCATTATCATCATAATCCATCCACACAGAATTCTCATTGTTAATCATGGGTGTAGCATGAGGGTAAAGAGTAAGCTGTTTAGTTTCATATCCATTAGAAATTTTCATTGAACCAGATCTATAGCTGATAAAGGCATCGGCTGTGGCTAGCCAATGCCTTCCTATAATTATAGGATGTCCCCCCAACTTTTTTTTAGTTTGCAACACCACAAAGTCAGCTGGGTAATTCCAGGACTCAACCGAGATAACTAAGTCTTCAACAACTCCTTCTGGTTTAATTATAGAATGGTTAGCTAGCTCTAGGATGGTTGGTGTATCTCTAATTGTGTTCTTTAGCTGTAAAAATTGTGAATTTTCGAGAGTCATAATGTTTATTGTAGCACCTAAATCTACCAGAACTTGAGGGATTATTGTTTTACCAATTTCAACTGTCATAGTAGGATGGTCGGAGTCACCATATTTCACAGGAGGAGTTTTTCCGGACATTAACACAGATAGATCACCCATAACATGAACTGTAAGGGGATCTTTAGCTTTCCTACCAGGTTTCTTAATACAAATGTCTCTCATAGTTCTGGCATAAATTGGTACATCTCTTAGTGCCTGTAAAAGTGGAATTTTAACATACAAATTTTGCAATTCCCCTAAAAGATTAAAAGCAAGAGTTTCAAGCATTTTAGTTAAAACTAAATGCTCGGGGAATGGTGGCTCTGTTATTTCAATACCCTTATTAGAGGGTGGTTGTGCTTCTTTGTGTGAATCATGTTTCTCAGTTTCTTCTTTATCAGAATCAGAAGAAGTTATGTCATCAATGATGGGTTCTACTATTTTCCCAGATCTCAAATGAATATCATTACATTGTACAGGGAAAGTAGGAAATGTAGGCTGGTTCTGAATATCAATGACTTGCACGGCTTTATTATTCGGGTTAGGATTCGGTTGTACAGGTAGCTGGGGTCTCATTTGATTATTTGATGGAGCTCTTGATGGTAGAGGAAGTGGTTGTTGAAACTGAGGAAATTGATTTGGATACGGGAGTTGTTGGCCCCTCCAATTTGAATTCCATTGATTAAAATAAGATGGTTGTTGTGGAGGCCAAGGAGTCCACATTGCAGGATCTACGAAGGTAGGATTTTTTTGTTGCATGGGTGGGTAATTCATTTGATTAAAGGGTGGGTATTGCAATTGGTTTAAGGGAGGGTAATTTGTCTGACTGAAAGAAGGATAATTGTTCCAACGATTAGAAGATGTAAATGGCATACTAGAATTCATATGTTGTCCTCTTGGTTTCCATTGTCTCCTTTGTGTTAGTAGATAAACTGCTTCATCTTCTTCTTCTGTTGGCTGCAATGCTGCCTTTATTCCTGGTAGAGAAGGGCATTGTTTTGTTTTGTGATCTTTCTCACAAAGGGTGAAAATTGGTATCTTGTCCAATGGGCATTCCCTTAGTGGATTTTTGTCTCTACATTTGGGGAAAAAGATAGCCAAAGCCACTTCTGCTTCAGCCTGCTTCTTTTTAACCTACAAGGTATCAATTTGTGAAGCAAAAAAACTTAACATTTCAGTTTTAAATTCTTCAAGTAAATTACCTATTTCAGCTCTTGTTGCTCCCCCACTGGCTGATTTCCGAACTCTTGAATATGTGGCATCTCTGATATTTGATCTATTCCTTGCAGCTCCTCTTGAGCATCTTTTATAGAGATCAACAATCTCATCATATAATTCTTTAGATATATCTCCTTTACCAAGCATATTTAGCATGTCTAAACAATCATCCCTCACTCCTTTCAGTAGTATTGTTTTAAGAATATCTTTACTTACCACAAGATGATCAGATCTCTGCAGATTGCACTGCAGTCTCTCCATGAAGTCTTCCAAATTCTCGTCCTCCTTTTGTACCATCTTGAATAATTCCTCCCTCTTTTCTCTTGTCTGACAATAATCTTGATATTTAAGCAGAAATTTCTATTTCATCTGTTCCCACGTTGTGATTACCTGGCTTCCGAGGCTCATGAACCACCTTAATGCATCTCCTTTTAGTGTTGTTGGACACAGTTTCAGCTTCTGAGCATTAGTAACATCATCATAACTTGTGTATAATATATCAAATTCAAAAAGAAATTCATCAGGATCTTCAGAGGATAAACCATGAAATTTTGGTAAGGCATACAATGGGATATTCTTCATAGGAGTTTCTCCCCTAGGAAGATCACTAATAGGAAATCCCATGGTAGAGAGAGAATTTTCATCTTTTCCTTCTCCTTCAGGATCTACTCGCCCTCCACCAAAGAATCCTTCGTTGTTTCCCTCCATTGTTTGTTATCCCACTGCACTTGCTCGGTCCTCAAAATTTTCTACTAGCTCCTCAATGTTTTCCACTGGTTGTTCAATGTCTCCTGCTGATTCCTCAACGTTTTCTGCTGATATTTTAGTGTTTTCTTCTGGTTCTTCAACACTATCTACTGGTTCTTCAATACCTGCTGCTGGTTCCTCAATGTTTTCAGGGCTCACAACTTCTTCTTTTTCATAATTTTATTGAGGGGAGCGTTGAGGCTTTGGTCTTAAAGAGCTTAATCTCTTAGAAGGCTCAGCCTTTGATACAATTTCGTCAATAAAAGTCTTTCTTCCTCCCGTTCCTTTGCCCTTGCCACCTGTAGGGTTAGTTTTCTTATGGGTTCCACATATTCTCATACAATCTACACATCTAGAAGGAAAACATCAATGCTTTTGAAATCTATAATTGCCTTCCCCGGCAACGACGCCAAAAGGTTGGTCACTTTAATTGTTTTAACAATTCAAGTGCCACATAGATTGTCAACCTAGGAAGGTCTGTTTATTCCAAAGGCAACCACACACTATATATGCTCAATTCCAAAAGCAAAGAAAAGTTGTAGTATTAATCATACTAACTATATTAATCACATTGTCCACACCTTACTTTAACAAAGCTGAAGCCTACTTGTGTTACAGAAGAAACAATCCTTCTATTGCAGACTTTCATTAAAAGAATCCTAGAAAATATAATGAAAGGAAATCACTCTTCAGAAAGGAAGATCAATCGACTATAATGGAGAACAAGACCCTATTCCTCCAAGAAGGAATCTCCAGCACCTGTTTCCTGATATCAAACTATCACACATTCATTCCACAAAAATATGGCTGAAATAAAATAACTCACAGCTTCTCAAGAATGAATTGTATAAAGCTAAAGCAGTGAATAGTGAAAACAGAGTTTTAATAAGAAACACAAAACTGCATAAATAACTTTAACAAACAGGGTTTAATCAAGGTGCGAGCAATATAAAGAGTTAATAGACTATAGGAGAAAATGGGTGAATCTTGTGATGAAGGTGGGCCCTTTCCTTCTCACAAGATTCCCCAGAGAAAAGAATTAAATTGAAGTGCTCAAAATAAACTTTTATTCATCTATCAAAAAGCGATACATTACAATAGAGTCTTGCTCCTTCTTTTCTCAGGAATATGTACCTCCCACAGTCTCTAACTATCCTTCTAATGCTAATGTATCCTCTTTTTAAAGAGGAGACATCTATTACAGTTACATCAGAGAAATCCTATTTTTATCCAAATTTGATATTTTGTTCTAAAACAGGGTCTTTCTGTTCTTCCATAGCAGAATGTTGTAACTACAATGGATACAAAAATACTGGCTTCAGAATGGTCTGTGTAACAGCTTCCCTTGCTTGTCTTCATTTTGTTGCCGTCATTCTTGAAATACACCTTCAAAAATGCCAATCACGAGTTGTTTCAGCAACGGGATTTGCGTGCTTGTTGACTGTTTCAGCAACGCGATCTTCAACATTGATTATCTGTGATCTTTACACTGTCTCAACAACTATATACCTTCGATTAATGATTAAATATAAAAGTAATGTAGAATTATATGGAAAACAAATTAAACACATAGTAAAGAGAAGAACTTTATATACCTTTGGGGAAAATGGATGGAAGTGATAATGTAAGCTTTAAATATGGACTAGAAAGAGTAAAGTGGTAACAAAATATGTAGTCAAAATGGTACATTATGAGGTCCTAACACTCTTCTAAAGTTCTTTCCAAGTTTCGTTTCTCTTTCCTGTCATCAAGCAAATTGGAGCAACTAGAAAGAATTCCATTAATTGTCGTCCATCCAGTTGTTTCCTAAACAAGTGCCTATTGCTTAAAGAAAGCGTTAGTCATCAGTATTTTTCACTTGTTGGTGATGACTAGTGGTAACAGCCAAGTTTTCTAGCAGCTTATCTAAAAAATTGTCAAATATGCCAGCTAGAAAACACCCATAAAAAATTTTCCCTCTTACCTTTCAGTCTTCCCATGACGAGATGAAACCTCATTATCAAGCCCTATCTAGCCTTCAGCCATACTATTTTTCCCATCATCTCGAAAGAAACAATCCAAATCTGTCCAAAGAAGTTTCCCCTAAGTTAGGCAGTGGCGCTTTAGGCATTCCTCCCTTGGAAAACCACTCTAAAGCCAAAGAACCTATATCTGCTACAACCCAGTCATAACAGACCTTCCCATTATAAAAATAAAGTTGGTTACAAACCTAGGTCGCGCCACTAATAAACCCTCAAGTCTCAGCAATACATGTACCATAGGTCAAACTGATTTTAGGTGTTTTTACAGTGTTTTAATGGACCTTTCAAGAACATACGTATACCAGCATTCCCAGAAGACAGTATTTGTTTCCACATGAGAAGACAGCTGCTTCTCATGTGACTTTGAGCCTGGAATGCAGCTACAGGGCAGAGAGTTGTTTCATTAAGCTCCTGCGATCACAATCAAAGAATTATGAATGACAAGAAGCACTTTGCAAATACTAGCCAAACTGCTTATGATGCCTAAAGAAGCACAGAGACATTAGAAAAGTAGATTTACATGTCTTAGAGAAATGGTCATCTTAACTATTATCAATTTGTCATTCTTCATTGGCTCAAGCATGACAAGACATTGAAAGGAAAAATAACACTGTTAACAACTGATGAGATGACATGACTAAAAAACCTCCTTCATCTATAAGCAAAGGGTTTTTGAAGACTGAAGAACCTCCATCATTTTATAAGTAGAGATTTAAGAGCGCCTCCTTCATCTATAAGCAGAGGGCTAGTAGATGAAGTTTGATTTTTAGAATTTGCACAGACTAAAGGAAATTCTTTGGCATACAATGAAACAACAACTGAGAGTTTCTGAAGTAAAATGATGTTAAAGGCACGGGAAAAATAGTAATACTTTGAAATATTATTTGCATAAGCTCCATTATTATTTAGTTACAATGTGAAGCTAATAGGTTCATCATCAATGAAGAAATATTATTAAACTGACCAAAGGAGCCAAAGGGGTCTTGGTCTCAAAGTGACCTCTGCCATCATGTACAAAGGAAACCAGGCATTTGTCAAACAAGGCCTCCTTCATAAGCAAAGTAAAGGGGCTCATAATGGTTTGAGGATGAAAAGCAATCATGGCATATGGAAAATATTCTAAAGGGACTGCTCTCAAAAAGAGGTGAAATAAATTAAAGCCCAGGCTTCTTGCAAACCTCCTTCACAGAAGAACTAAAGGGCAGCTTTCCCTTGTTCAATTTTCAAATCTAGAACATCATCCCCTGTCTTATCTCCTTAAAAATGAAAAATGGATCATTTTGTAAATCTGAGGATAAGTTGGTGGCTTTGGGGTTGGAGACATTTTGTAAACAGGATTTTCACTTACAAGTTCCAACAAGTTTTTTACCCATAGTCAAAAGAGAAGCTCAAACAGCACCTGCCATCTCATTCAGTTTCCACAGTGGGTAAGACCATATCTAAAGCATTAGGAGCAAACACTGCCAGTTTAGGTTTCAAAAGGGTGAAGCTACCTCCTTCAAGGTGTCAAAGAAATATCACATAATATAGTTTGTTTTCCTACAGGTGTCCTTTTGAATGAGGAAAACACTAAATAATGTTGTTATTCCAAAGATGTTGCTCTGTCTATTTATAAAGACCTTGTTAAGAAAACTTGTCAAAAGTGACAGCAAGTGAGTAACAAAAAGACAAGAGGAGGAAAGAGGGATATGGAAATTGCAGTTAAGCTTTTTTCCTAGTAAAAGGTAGTCACACTAAAAAGGCATATCTGCAATCCTTCATAGGGCTCAGACAAGATTTTCCTTCCACAGTATAGATAATCAGAACAGGAAAACCATTTTTCATTCCTTAATGAGAAGCAGTGAAAGTTTTTAATTTTTAAAAAAGAGGTTGCTTTACTTCAAAAGTGGTAAGGCTTATAAAGGAAATGATCATTTGCCACTATATTTTTGTTTGAACAAAAGGGAGTCTCATTTGTGTTTTGAAAAGGTATGAGCTTCAGGTTTTGGTTTTAACCCAAAGGCCTTTTCAAACATTTTCAAAACCTTCATCAAACGCTTCATAGGGTTTTTGATTTTTTCAAATGCAAGGGTAGTTTTACCGTTGCAAGCTCTTTTAAATTTTTCCATACACAAAGAAACACTCCCCTTTTGATGACCACGAGACCAAAGAAAATGGTTTTGGGCTAAAACGCAGAGTTTTCTGGATTTTAGGCTGCGCAGCGCGCCTATAGAGTTGCGCGTTGCGTTCAAACGAGGTTTTACAAAGCGGTTACACTGTCGCGTGGCGCGCTTGTAGAAGCGCGCGACGCGCTTGTAGGCACCGGTCACGACCACCCGAAAAGTGACCTGACAGCTTTCTTTGCACGGTGTTTTCCCTAGTAAACATGCCGCGCATGTTTCAAGTGATCCAAATGCCTCCAACAAGCTTTGAAAGCAGCTCAAACTCCTCAAACAATGCCACCATTGATCTTCAAGGTATTTTATTGCCTCCTTGCTCATTTCAAACTGTTAAGTAGTGGCCAAAATGAAGCTCATGGTGTGAATCAAGGTGATGTGTTAAATATGTTGAAGAAGGTTGTCACGGTGGAAGGTTAGTGGAATGATTCATTGGTTCCAAAGAACCTATAGCTTCCCCCAAAGACCGAGATAAAGCCATGACCTCTGTCAGCAAATAGGGTGGTGAAAACAGTGGTAAGGAGGGTTTAATTTTTTGTTGAAAATCTGAAAATTTCCATGGCTGCCATTACCCAAGATTGACATAATAGAAGTGGTGTGTTGGTATTGATGTCTAAAAACCTAACAAACTTCCCTCAAAACAAGTTGAAAGGTGGAGGCGGTGTTTAAAGGGAGGTTTGATCTTTTGGTTCAAAAATCAAAATTTGCTGTGGTTTAGGATTGCTCAAGGTGAACATAGCAAAAGTGGTGGGTTTATAATGATGTTAAAGGGCCTTAAAATTCCCTCAATATAGTGCTAAAAACACAAACCAGCAAGTCAAGACATACACAACAGTAGAGGTTTGGAAAATTGATGAAAGTAACCTATCTGTGATAGGGCAAAGTAAACCTCTGTCAGCCCAGTGTATGGTGGACACTTTGTTAGGAGGAGGCAGTGTTTAAAGGGAGAAACACAATGTTTGAAAAGTGAAACAATGGGCCTAAATTCAACAGCAGTGATCATGGTATAAGTGTTTTGTCATTTCAAAAAAATCCCCTCTGTGTGGTAAAAGGCAAAAAAAAAACAGTGTTTTCTCCTTTGTTCCATGAAGCAAATTTAGTGAGTGAAGTTATCTATTTCAGTTTGGAGGTTTTCTATCTAAAATGTGGGTGAGGAGTAGTGAATACAAGAGCAGTAATTTGATTAGAAGGGTGTTTGTCTGCTACAAGTTTGTTTGTGCTCACACCAAAACACAAAGATTTTGGTGACCTTACCCAAACATAGTGACCCTTTGACTGTGTATACCTTATGTTTGTAAGAGTTAGAGAACAATAGGGAGGCATGGCTTGAATGAGTAAATGACCACTTGGAGAAGAAATTGGAGAAGGAAAATGGGGATTTAGACCTTCAAAGGAGAATGACGGGGCATTATAAAAAGTTAAATCAGTTTTCCTGGCGCAAGTTGAAGGCTGCTCAAGAAAAGCTCAAAGAGGCTAAAGGGAAGCGCCCGGCACGAAAATTGAGGAAAGATAGCTTAGGACTTTACATTTTTTCCTCTTCTTCACAACATGTTGCTGAGAACCCTTGAGGGTCATGCTCACCAATTTTGGGCAAATTTCGACATATTTTGGTTTTTTGTCATTTTTGAGTTTTTGGCCAAAACTCATGGGCATCGCCATTTCAATTTGGGGCATCATCAAAGGACGAAGATGGTATCATTGGATGATATAATTTTAGGAGCACATACTCAGCGATTTTCAGGACATTTGAAGATCATTTGCTCCCCGAAAAGGGCGAAAAATGTTCTCTTTTTCTACATTCTGCCCGGTCTATCAGCAAGCCTTATTTTCTGGTTTTTTACACATAGGCATTTTTTTGGAGGACTTCGAGGAATCAGATTTGGAAATTTCAAGTTGTTCCAGAAATTAGACACTCATAGATTTCCAACGAGATATCATGAGCCTCGTTTTGACATTGGAAAGGCTGCCAAAATTTGCGGGCAAGTCAGGGGACCTTTTGTTGATGTATTTTTTGAGTATTTTTGTAAAAATTGAACCTTTAAAAACTGTTTTTTCCTCATGTGTGTTTAGCTATTTTTGCACATGAAAATTTATAAAAAGTCAATTTATTTCCCTCTTTTAGAATTTTTTAGATATTTTATGAGATATTTTGTGCCTTGGGCCTTGCAAAGCCTCAAGGAAAAATCTAGATATTTTGGATAGGCCAATGAGATTGCAAATTGAACCAAGAGGTTTTCCTCACCTTAGCCTATTTATTCCAAAGGCTTTCATTGTAAACAAGGCTGAAATTGATGAATAGAAGCAATATATGGTCATATAAGCTTTGGAAGAAATACTTGTCTCATGCTTTTGGATAGTCTCTTGGATGTTCTTGGATGATGAAAGAGGATTGTTGTTGGATTCCATGACTTGGTAGAATGGTATAGTGTCTCTCTCTTTGTTTTGTTTCCTAGTTTTAATTCATAAATCCATGTTTCTTGCTTGCTATAGAACAGTAGAGAACAAATTTGAGACATGCCCTTGGAGGCACCTCAAATTTCTTGTTTCTTCATAGCTTCCATGTTTTCTTCATTCTTAGTCACATTAAAGAATTCTTGATTGCTCTTTAATAACTTAAGGATATTGTTGCTTGTTTCATTCATGGTTTTATGCATGCTAAGTATGATTTATGGTATGCCCTGATTACTCATGGCTAGCCATAGCTCCATCCATGAAATTTCTCTTTGAATGATTAGATTGTCATTTGTTGAACCAAGGAGGTCTTGTTTCGATCTTGCCCTTTGTCTAAGACTATGAAATCTTGTTTTCAAAGTGCCCAATAGCTTGAAGTACCGTGTTTAGGCATTCCGACATAGTGTTTTTAGTTTTTTTTCTATCTTAAGTGTATTTCCCCAAAGTCTGATAGCCATTTCCCAAAGTTAGAGAGTTATATATCTCTATACATGGCTTGAATTTTTATTTCTATGTATTGATTAGCTTATAGTTACATTTTTCATGATTAATGGTTTTCGCTACCATGTTTATGTCAGCTATTAGACTATTTATGCTTGAAATCCTTTGTTATTCACAAAATTGATGTCCATCTTACTCCATTTTGCCCAAAAATCCATTCTACCTCGAATCAAACTGGCCCTTCAACAACCTTGTATCACCATCTGAAAGCTTCTTTGACCTTTTCGACCCCATAGCCTAGTTGATCCGACACCTTTTTACCTATTTTATGTCTTTGATCAGTTCATCCCTCACAACCTAAAAACCAAAACCAAAAAACTACTTCATAAATAGCCTAAAATTAGAACACAATAAGCAAACATACAAATATCCCTTACACAAATAGAGAGAGCCCTCTCTGAGTCTAGGAAGGCTAGGTCCTTGGGCTCCAAAGACTGGTTTGATATTACACTGTCATTTTGCTTGCCAATCAGCCTATTCACGAGACCCTAACATAATGGAGATCACAGTGGGACTTTGAGTCAAAACATCCTAGGTATCCCTTAGGAACTCTCAAAATCTCAGTCAAACTTAGAAGAGTATAATCTGGTTGTTTCACCATCCTAGAAAAATGATGAATCAGCTATAGGACACTCTTACAAACATTAGGACTACATAAAAAACTCAGAAAAACCCCAAAAAACTTCCTTAGATTGGTTTTTGATAGTATTGGTGGTGGACCATACACATATACCTCAAAACAACTAAAAATCCACCTGACGACTCCACTAGCCTCCAGTAGGCCTTACTACTTTGTTAAAATTTAGAATACTATCCGATCGACCTATCCCACTGCTCACTAACATAATGGCGATCACGGTGGGACTCTGAGTGATAAACAAACTTAGATTCCCTAAACATTCCAACAGCCTTAAGAATACTATCTGATTGACTTATCCCACCACTCACTAACATAATGGCGATCATGGTGGGACCTTCCGAGTTAGTGACAATCTAAGTACTCCTTAGTAACTCTCGAAGTCTCAATCAAACTTAGAAAAATTAAGTATTTTTTGAAGAGTCGAAGCTAGCTTTTTCACCATCTTAGCAAAATGATGATTCAGTTATAGGAAACTCTTCCAAACCTCATAAGCACATAAAACTCAAAAAACCCCAAAACATTCCCAGATTGGATTTTTCCCTAGTTACTGGTGGTGGACCATAGCTAAATCTTTACAAAAAAAACCAAGTTCCACCTGGAAACTCCACTAGCCTCCAGTAGGCCTAAAAACTCCACGAAAGACAAAAAAATTCATAAACCATACCTTTATGCTAACTCATCCTTCCAAAAACTTAAAACTTAGGGTGGAAACTCTGTAATCTGTGACAAACTAAGTATAACTTAGCGATTCAGAAGACCTCACCTAAACATAGGAGATAAGCAGAAGTCACCTTGAAAATAGAACCATTAGCTTGTCCAAATAGCCTAGAAAACTGTTAAAACCAAGTGAATCACTCTTCCTTGCAAGTCTTCATCTCAAAGTTTGCTTGAAAACGTTTTCCCGAAAACATCTTTGATAGTATTGGTGGTGGACCATAGATCTCAAAGAAATCCACCTGGAAACTCTACAACTCTTAATAGACCTAAAGACTCCACTGGAGGAAGAACCTAAAACACAACCAGTCATCCTAGAAAGAAAAAGCACTCAGGCCTTAGTTGGATTTAAGAAATTATTGTCTTTATATATAACTATGTTCTATCCTACTTTGAGCTTGATCAAGAATACATCGATGAGATCTACATTGATCATTGGAAAGATCTCAAACCTCGAAAAGCTAAGCCTCAAATTTCAGACCATGAGCAGGCTTGTACACCTGTGCTTACCCCAGATTCACCTATGGAAAACCTAGCAAAACATGAGCCTCATGCTACCTTTCCCACTCTGGCTGAAACTTCAAATAGTCATAAATCTCTTTTTACGCTACATATATCCACAAAGGTCCCAGAAAGATACAAGCCTCTGGTTTTACCTCCCATCTTCCAAGCCCTTCCTAAAAATCTTCAAAATAAATTACCCAAATTTGATGGAGAAAGCTCCAAAGTCACCGTTGAAGAGCACGTCCAAAATCTTGAGGATTTACTTGACCTTTATGAAATAAAAGAAGATGATGTGTATATTAGAATGTTTGCCTTATCATTACAAGGAAAAATTAAGAGTTGGTTTAAAGACCTTCCAGCTGCAAGCATTACCAATTTTCATCATTTCACTCAAATCTTCCTAGATAGGTGGGTGGTCATGGGTAATAAAGTTCTCATCATAAAGGAATACAATCAGTTAAAAATACAAACAGGGGAGACAATACAAAACTTTTCAGCCAGGTTCAATAAAGTATACCATGCAATGCCTGCTAACATAAAGCCACCCCTTGGATGTGCTCTCTTGCACTACCCAGATTCTTTTGACCCAGAGATGGTTTTCCGGATAAGAAATAAATATCCTTTGACCCTAGAAGAAATGCAAAGGATAGCAGTTGATGTAGAATTCAACATACTAAATAGGGAGGCACAACTAAGAATAATAGAGAAAGACAAAACAAATCAAGAGAGAATAATACCTTCATAGGAAAAGTTGAAAAAATTGGTATGTATGTTCGGCAAACTAGAGCATCTACTTGACAAGAAAAGAGAAAAACAAAAAGTTAAGGTTAACACTGCTTATTCAAACCAACCTACACTTCTTCCTCAGGATGAACACACTCGACTATTACAAGACAAGAGTTATAAACAAAATGTTCCTAATGGGAAAGTTGAAAATAAAAACATAGAGGAATGCTCTAAAGAGACTATCAGCCATTTTGAAATCACAGATTCTGAAATGGAAGAAGAATCAAAACCTTTAGGATCTCTACCCTTATGCTTTAAATCATTCCAAAATCTGAAAGAAAATTTTCATCCTAAAGATCTCTTAGCAGTTATTCAGGAAAACCCTGCTCAAGTTAACTCTCACCTAAATCAAGAAGAGTTGATTAAGGATGAATTCAAATCTGAAATAGAAGACAAATCACAACCTGTAGGATCTCTACCTTTATGATGGGAGTCATTTGAGTTCATAAAAGCAAACTGGCCTCCTAAAAATCTATCAGAAAAAAACTCATGAATTACATGCTAACTATCCTCAACATCACAAAGAATTGGTTGAGTATGAAAACAAGCAAGAAATGAAAGAGAACCCATAGGATCTCTCTAAGGGCATAAGTGATGATTCATCATCTCTCATAGGTGAAGCCCAAAAAGACATTCATCCTTCAAATCAGATTTCCCAAGAGAAAGAGGATTATTGCAGAGAAATGAAAGTGCCTCCCTTTTTAACTGAAAAGGAAATAGATCAACTTATAAACATGCAAAAAACCTCTAAAACTTCATATCACCAAAAAATTTCTGATTTTTATCTTGTTAATATTGCATATCATAATTCAAAAAATATATTTGTAAATCAATTTGAAGAAAAACAATCTGATAGTCCAATATGCATGGTTGGTGACTTTAATTATAATGATGATTTTCCAAGGTTTGATCAATATGTTGATAATGATGATGATTTCCAAACAGAAGCTAACTTTGCAGAATAATCAATTTTTGATTTTTGGGAGGAAGCTCAGTTTCATAAACTTGAGGAAAGTAACCAAAAAAAACATAGAAGCTATGACAGTGATGAGGAAAGCTCAGAAAAATTGGAAGAAAATGAAGGCTTGAAAATTGATGATCACAAAAAAGTTACTGATCTTCTTTCTCAAGAAGATTTGTTTCCAAAGTGTATCCCTGCTCATCAACATGATGACCTACACACAATTTTCAATTCACTTAATTAGAGCACATCAGCTTGGAAAGAAAAATACACTGCAATATATGACGAGTCTGACAGTCCAAGTGATAATGAGCAAGGGGAATAGTTTCTTTCCCAAGAAAGTCCCATGCATAGCCAAGTAGAACAAAGAGTAGTCCTGAATGAAGCCTATATATCAAATCCTCTATATCAGGTATTATTCCAAGATCCATTTTTTGTTTTCCTTGAGAAATCTAAAGGAGTAGTGGGTTCTATCATGAAAAGTTTGCTACCAAGAATGAGAAAAAACTTAAGCACTACTATCCGAAAACAAGCCAAATGGAGTTGGCCTTTTCATTACTTAAACATCATGAAAGAACTAAACCAAGATCAACCATGCAATCATCTACTTGACTGGCTATATTGGAAAGAAGAGTTCACCAAATGAATGTATGTTGTGTATAGTTTAGACTAGGATAGATAGATAGCTGTGAAAAATAAGCTCAACCTTGTGAGCATCTTTTCAATCATTGTATATTCCACTGTTTGAAAAATAGATAAAGCAGAAAATTCAAAAAAAAATAGAAAATAGAAAAAGAGGGCAGTTTTAAAAATAGAAAGAAGGCCCCACGTTAAAAAATAGTCATTCAGAAAGCGCGCAAGTCTAAATGCCGCTACTAGTGCTCAAATGTCTTGTTTAGTTATCTAGCCTAATCATAGCTGAACATGTTTTGAATTTATTTGCTGATAAGTTAGTGAGTGAAAAAGAAGGTCAACATTGTGTAAGCTTGATTTATCAAAGGGAGTATATTAGGAAAAGATACTGGTTCCACATGCTTAAAACAGAACCAAAGAGGGAAGTAGGAATGACAAACAAATTGTGCATCCTAGCCTCACTTTTCTAGATTTCATTTTTTGCAAAATAAAATTTGTGTGCAGTTTGTCCTTTATGTCGCAAGTACATGACAAATCAGACTGTCTAAACTTGATTTGATCATTTTAAATTTCATGTTTTATATTAGAGAACAAAATCCTGTCAAAAAGCTTAACCTTGACAGTTGATCTAGCATAGGTAGAGTAATGAAGGAGTTCATCAGCTTAATCTGAACTCCCGACAGATATAAGTGTAGAACTAGATAGGTTCATTTTTTAAATATATATATATATATATATATATATTGTCAAAAGGGTTGCTAGTCCAAATGCACCCAAAGGAAGAAAAAATGTTAGGAAAGATATTGGGGTAGGTAGAAGTATCATTGATGCTAATCATGATGTCATTTTTCAGAAGTAGCATCAAGGAAGAGTGAAAATTGCGCCAATGGATAAGGCACTGGTCTTCATGAGCCAAAAATCTGTGATTCTGGACACCTCCTGAAAAGGAGCTGCCCTCCCCAAATGGAGCCACTGCTATTCATCAGTATTTTTTACTTGTTGGTGATGACTAGTTGTAACAGCCAAGTTTTCTAGCAGCTAATCTAAAAAATTGTCAAATTTTCCAACTAGAAAACACCCATAAAATTTTTTCCTTCTTACCTTTCAGTCTGCCCATGAAGAGATGAAACCTCATTATCAAGCCCTATCTAGCCCTCAACCATACTAGTTTTCCCATCAGCTCCAAAGAAACAATCCAAATCTGTCCAAAGAAGTTTCCCCTAAGTTAGGCAGTGGCGCTTTAGGCATTCCTCCCTTGGAAAACCACTCTAAAGCCAAAGAACCTCTATCTGCTATATCCCAGTCATAACAGACCTTCCCATTCTGCAAATAAAGTTGGTTACAAACCTAGGTCGCACCACTAATAAACCCTCAAGTCTCAGCAATACATGTACCATAGGTCAAACTGATTTTAGGTGTTTTTACAATGTTTTAATGGACCTTTCAAGAACAGAAGTATACCAGCATTCCAAGAAGACAGTATTTGTTTCCACATGAGAAGAAAACTGCTTCACATGTGACTTTGAGCCTGGAATGCAGCTACAGGGCAGAGAGTTGTTTCATTAAGCTCCTGCGATCACAGTCAAAGGTTAGTAAATTATGAATGACAAGAAGCACTTTGCAAATACTAGCTAAACTGCTTATGATGCCTAAAGAAGCACAGAGACATTAGAAAAGAAGATTTACATGTCTTAGAGAAATGGTCATCTTAACTATTATCAATTTGTCATTCTTCATTGGCTCAAGCATGACAAGACAGTGAAAGGAAAAATAACACTGTTAACAGCTGATGAGATGACATGACTAAAAAACCTCCTTCATCTATAAGCAGAGGGTTTTTGAAGACTGAAGAACCTCCTTCATTTTATAAGAAGAGGGTTAAGAGTGACTCCTTCATCTATAAGCAGAGGGCGAGTAGATAAAGTTTGATTTTTAGAATTTGCACAGACTAAAGGACATTTTTTGGCATACAATGAAACAACAACTGAGAGTTTTTGAAGTAAAAATGATGTTAAAGGCAGGGGAAAAACAATAATACTTTGAAAGATTTTTTGCATAAGCTCCATTATTATTGAGTTACAATGTGAAGCTAATAGGTTCATCATCAATGAAGAAATATTATTAAACTAATGACCAAAGGAGCCAAAGGGTTCTTACTCTCAAAGTGACCTCTGCCATCATGTACAAAGGAAACCAGGCATTTGTCAAAGAAGGCCTCCTTCATAAGCAAAGTAAAGGGGCCCATCATGGTTTGAGGACGAAAATAAATCATGGCATATGGAAAAGATTCTAAAGGGACTGCTCTCAAAAAGAGGTGAAATAAATGAAAGCCCAGGCTTCTTGTAGACCTCCTTCATAGAAGAACTAAAGGGTAGCTTTCCCTTGTTCAATTTTCAAATCTAGAATATCATCCCTTGTCTTATCTCCTTAAAAATGAAAACTGGATCATTTTGTAAATCTGAGGATAAGTTGGTGGCTTTGGGGTTCGAGACCTTTTGTAAACGGGATTTTCACTTACAGGTTCCAACAAGTTTTTTAACCATAGTCAAAAGAGAAGCTCAAACAACACCTTCCATCTCATTCAGTTTCCACAGTGGACAAGACCATATCCAAAGCATTAGGAGCAAACACTACCAGTTTAGCTTTCAAAAGGGTGAAGCTACCTCCTTCAAGGTGTCAAAGAAAATCTCACATAATACAATTTGTTTTCCTACAGGTGTCCTTTTGAATGAGGAAAACACTAACTAATGTTGTTATTCCAAAGATGTTGCTTTGTCTATTCATAAAGACCTTTTTAAGAAAACTTGTCAAAAGTGACAGTAAGTGAGCAACAAAAAGACAAGAGGAGGAAAGAGGGATATTGAAATTGCAGTTAAGATTTTTTCCCAGTAAAAGGTAGTCACACTCACAAGGCATATCTACAATCCTTCATAGGGCTCAAAGAATATTTTCCTTCCACAGTATAGATAATCAGAACATAAAAACCATTTTTCATTCCTTAATGAGAAGCAGTGAAAGTTTTTAATTTTTTAAAAAGAGGTTGCTTTACTTCAAAATTGGTCAGGCTTATAAAGAAAATGATCATTTGCCACTATAGTTTTTTTTGAACAAAAGGGAGTCTCATTTGTGTTTTGAAAAGGTACGAGCTTCAGGTTTTGGTTTTAACCCAAAGGCCTTTTCAAACATTTTCAAAACCTTCATCAAACACTTCATAGGGTTTTTGATTTTTTCAAATGCAAGGGTAGTTTGACCATTGCAAGCTCTTTTAAATTTCTCCATACACAAAGCAACACTCCCCTTTTGATGACCACGAGACCAAAGAAGACGTTTTCAGGCTAAAACGCAGATTTTTCCATCTTTTAGGTTGTGCGGCGCACCTGTAGAGTTGCGTGGCGCGTTCATATGAGTTTTTACAAAGCGGTTACACTGTTGCGCCACGCGCCTGTAGGCGCCGGCCACGACCGCACGACAAGTGACCCGACAACTTGCTTTGTACGGCGTTTTCCCTATTAAACGTGCCGCGCATGTTTCAAGCGATCCAAACGCCTCCAACAAGCTTTGAAAGCGGCTCAAACTCCTCAAACAATGCCACCATCGATCTTCAAGGTATTTTATTGCCTCCTTGCTCATTTCAAACTGTTAAGTAGTGGAAAAAATGAAGCTCATGGTGTGAATCAAGGTGATGTGTTAAATATTTTGAAGAAGGTTGTCACAGTGGAAGGTTATTGGAATGATTCATTGGTTCCAAAGAACCTAGAGCTGCCCTCGAAGACCGAGATAAAGCCATGACCTCTGTCAGCAAATAGGGCGGTGAAAACAGTGGTAAGGAGGGTTTAAATTTTTTGTTGAAAATCCAAAAATTTCCATGGCTGCCATTACCCAAGATTGAAATAATAGAAGCAGTGTGCTGGTATTGGTGTCTAAAAACCTAACAAACTGCCCTCAAAACAAGTTGAAAGGTGGAGGCAGTGTTTGATATTTTGGTTCAAAAATCAAAATTTGCTATGGTTTAGGATTGCTCAAGGTGAACATAGCAAAATTGGTGGGTTTATAATGATGTTAAAGGGCCTTAAACTACCCTCAATACAGTGCTAAAAACACAAACCATCAATTCAAGACATACACAATAGTAGAGGTTTGGAAAATTGATGAAAGTACCCTAACTGTGATAGGGCAAAGTAAACCTCTGTCAGCCCAGTGTATGGTGGAAACTTTGTTAGGAGGAGGCAGTGTTTAAAGGGAGAAACACAATATTTGAAAAGTGAAACAATGGGCCTAAATTCAACAGCAGTGACAATGGTATAAGTGTTTTTTCATTTCAAAAAAATCCCCTCTGTGTGGTAAAAAGGCAAAAAAAACAGTGTTTTCTCCTTTGTTCCATGAAGCAAATTTAGTGAGTGAAGTTATATATTTCAGTTTGGAGGTTTTCTGTCTAAAATGTGGGTGAGGAGTAGTGAATACAAGAGTAGTATTTTGATTATAAGGGTGTTTGTCTGCTACAAGGCTGTTTGTGCTCACACCAAAACACAAAGATTTTGGTGACCTTGACCAAACACAGTGACCCTTTGACTGTGTATACCTTCTGTTTGCAAGAGATAGAGAACAATGGGGAGGCATGGCTTGAGAGAGTAAATGACCACTTGGATAAGAAATTGGAGAAGGAAAACAGGGATTTAGACCTTCAAAGGAGAATGACGGGTCATTATAAAAAGTTAATTTAGTTTGCCCGACGCAAGTCGAAGGCTGCTCAAGAAAAGCTCAAAGAGGCTAAAGGGAAGTGCCCGGCATGAAAATTGAGGAAAGACACCTCAAGACTTTAAATTATGGCCTCTGCTTCACAACATGTTGCTAATAACCCTTCAGGGTCATGCTCACCAATTTTGGGCAAATTTCGACATATTTTGGTTTTTTGTCATTTTTGAGTTTTTGGCCAAAACTCATGGGCATCGCCATTTCAGTTTGGGGCATCATCAAAGGATGAGGATGGTATCATTGGATGCCATAATTTTAGGAGCACATACTTAGCAATTTTTAGGACATTTTAAGATCATTTTCTCCCCCAAAAGGGCAAAAAATGCTCGCTTTTTCTACACTCTGCTCGGGCTATCAACAAGCCTTATTTTTTGTTTTTTTACACACGGGCCTATTTTTGGAGGACTTATAGGCATCATATTGGGAAATTTCAAGCTGTTCTAAAAATTATACACTCAGAGCTTTCCAACGAGCTATCATGAGACTCATTTTGACATCGAGAAGGCTGCCAAAAGTTGCGGGCAAGTCAGGGGACCTTTTGCTGATGTATTTTTGAGTATTTTTGTAAAAATTGAACCTTTAAAAATTGATTTTTCCTCATGTGTGTTTAGCTATTTTTGCACATGAAAATTTATGAAAAGTCAATTTATTTCCCTCTTTTAGCATTTTTTAGATATTTTATGAGATATTTTGTGCCTTGGGCTTTGCAAAGCCTCAAGGACAAATCTAGATATTTTAGATAGGCCAATGAGATTGCAAAATGAACCAAGAGGTTTTCCTCACCTTGGCCTATTTATTACAAAGGATTTCATTGTAAACAAGGCTGAACTTGATGAATAGAAGCAATATATGGTCATATAAGCTTTGGAAGAAATAATTGTCTCACGCTTTTGGATAGTCTCTTGGATGTTCTTGGATGATGAAAGAGGATTATTGTTGGATTCCATGACTTGGTAGAATGGTATAGTGTCTCTCTCTTTGTTTTGTTTCCTAGTTTTCATTCATAAATCCACGTTTCTTGCTTGCTATAGAACAGTAGAGAAAAAAATTGAGACATTCCCTTGGAGGCACCTCAAATTTCTTGTTTCTTCATAGCTTCCATGTTTTCTTCATTCTTAGTCACATTAAAGAATTCTTGATTGCTCTTTAATAACTTAAGGATATTTTTGCTTGTTTCATTCATGGTTTTATGCATGCTAAGTATGATTTACGGTATGCCCTGCTTACTCATGGCTAGCCATAGCTCCATCCATGAATTTTTTCTTTGAATGATTAGATTGTCATTTGTTGAACCAAGGAGGTCTTGTTTCGATCTTGCCCTTTGTCTAAGACTACGAAATCATGTTTTCAAAGTGCCCAATAGCTTGAAGTACTATGTTTAGGCATTTCAGCATAGTGTTTTGAGTTTTTTGTCTATCTTAAGTGTATTTCCCCAAATTCTGATAGCCAGTTCCCAAAGTTAGAGAGTTATATATCTTTATACATGGCTTGAATGTTTATTTCTATGTATTGATTAGCCTATAGTTACATTTCTCATGATTAATGGTTTGCCCTACCATGTTTATGTCAGCTATTAAACTATTTATGCTTGAAATTCTTTGTTATTCACAAACTTGATGTCCATCTTACTCCATTTTGCCCAAAGATCCATTCTACCTCGAATCAAATTGGCCCTTCAACAACCTTGTATCACCATCTGAAAGCTTCTTTGAACTTTTCGACCCCATAGCCCAGTTGATACGACATATTTTTACCTATTTTATGTCTTTGATCAGTTCATCCCTCACAACCTAAAAACCAAAACCAAAAACCTACTTCATAACTAGCCTAAAATCATAACACAATAAGAAAACATACAAATATCCCTTACACAAATAGATAGAGCCCTCTCTGAGTCTAGGAAGGCTAGGTCCTTGGGCTCCAAAGACTGGTTTGATGTTACACTATCATTTGGCTTGCCAATCAGCCAAATCACGGGACCCTAACAGAAAGTAGGAAACCATCATGAAACATGACTATAGCCACATAGTTTTAGTAGCTATAATCTAACAATGTTATTGAAAACACTGTTAGATTTGTTTCATAAAAGAGCACCTAGTCCCAAACAACAGAAAATGTTCGTGGAGAATGGCTTGTTTCACTATCGTTGAGCTTGACTGTAGAGTGTAAACACTGACAGGTCTTTGAGCCAATAAAGTCCCTGGAGAAAAATGGTGACAATTTCTCTCTAAAACATATGCCGATAAAGATACAAGATTCGAGTGGAGGACTTAAGTAGTTTCATGACTACTGCTCGACTTGTAACTGTTTGGTTTTTTGGTCTACTTTATTTTTTATATTTCAGATCTAGTTTCAGAATTTTTGGATTTCAAATTTTAGTTATAATAGCAGAATTCTGGGTTGGCTCACATCATTGGTATTAGAACCTCAATTAATAGCAGATTCATATTAGATTTTTCACTATAGTTCAGATTAGTTACTTATGTTCACCAGTCCGTTTATCTTTCAAGGAATCCTTATAAGGAATATAGAGCAAAGCACAACTCAGATATATTGCCACCAACATACATATCAACTCAGATATATTGTCATGGTCAACGTTGCCTATTTTTTAATGTTGCAGTTGTACCTAATTTACATGTTGGTAGAATAATAATAGGGAGCGATGGCGAGCTGAGCGATTAGGGTTTGCAACTCTGGTTATCTTGGTTGCACTGGGATGGCCTCTCACAAGCGCTTTGAGGAATGGAGACTCCACACTGGCCTAGAGGTTTTGGGCCCCAAGAGTGGGCAACCAACCATCGACAAATATATGCATCAATGTGGAAATTGTAGTCTAGAGACCCCTGCAGACTATAGCCCCTCTTGCACTTGCACATGCCCAGGGTTTCGACTGGATTCAACGATTCATGGAACCTACACGTTTAATGAAGGAAAAGATATTGGCACCCTAAAAATATCTCAGAGAGCTGGTTGCCTTACGTTCAAGATCCTGGTCGTAGACCAGATTCTGCAGGGCAACAAGATTCAACACTGGTTTTTCCACGGCAAAGAAGCTAACGTCGTCTGTGCCGCTGCATCATCTGTAAATGCCTCAGTTGGCTCTGAAGCTGCCGCCCTCATAGCTATCACAAGGGTATCAGAAGAGGCCCAGTTTTTGGGTTATGCTCCACTGCTCTAGGCAGTTTCTGCCAATGTTAAGGGCAAGGAATTGATGAAAATCATTGGTGCTTTCGCCACAACAGAGACTGCTCAAGTAAATGCACTTCTCCACAACACAGAGGAGTTTAGCATCTGGATATGGGGTGCTTTTCTGCGCTCAGAAAAACATTCCCACAAGGAAAATGAGATCCATGCAGGTGATCCCTTAGACTTTACCTCTACCGCATGCAAGCAGTAGATCTGCTTTTCGGACCTGCCAAATCAGCCTGCAGAGGTACCAAAGGAGGAAGAATTTTATGAATGTGACTGTATTCCTTATCTTTCCTCAGCCAATGCACATAAACTGGTGAATCTGGATATACAAAGCTCTAGCACATTTCAGTTACATTCCAGTTTGGGAGAGCAAGGGATTTCAGATCACTCTTCCTCTGCATTTCAGATCCAAATCTCCCTCCTCTCTGGCAAAACGATGTTGTAATGGGTGCGTGCAACAGATCTTGTGCAGGATATTTTGTGCTGCCTCAAACTTTGGCTGGGGATTCCCTCCTCTTTCCAGAGATTTTTTTATAAAGGTAAATAGCTAGAGGACCCTCTTCCCCTCTCCTTTTACCGTATTCAAAGAAATGCTTCTATTGTATTTACCCTTCGTCTAAGAGGAGGGGCCTTGGGGCAGGCCTCCTCTACCCCTGCATTATCCTACAAGGATGCAGTGCATAAAAATGTAGGCCATGCATAGCCCTCTACGAATTATGCTCAACCAATTGTGGCTCCCAAACCATTTTTGGTGGATAAAATGGAGGAAATTCTTTCTCTCGAACTCTCTCATCCTGCGCTCAACGATCATTACGAGATATTTGCAGAATCCGCAATCATCTACAGATTTAATGACCTATGGCCTCGAATAGCATATTTATACTAGTGGATCCACTCCAACTAGACTAATAACAGCAAGGTCTACTTATGTTCGAAAGGTTTTTTCATTGTGGCTTTTACCTTAAATGAAGACTACCAGAAAGCCTTAATAGGAGGCCCTTGGTTCTGGGGATCGGCTGTGCTTTTCCTCACCCCTTGGTCTCTAGACTTTGACCCCTTGAAAACTGTCATCACCAAGCTTCCCATTTGGGTCAAGCTTCTGAACCTTCCAACACATCTATGGCACTTCTCTGTTTTCTTAGGTATTGGGGATACCTTAGGCTGTTACCTCGCAACAGATACCTCAAGAAGGGAGAAAGGACTCTACAACTATGGAGGATTATGTGCGGAAATAGATATCAACAAAGGGTTGTCAGATCATATCAACCTCAAAATTGGGGACTTCCATTGGACACAAAGCTTGGACTATGAGAATACTGCCTTCTGATGTCGCCATTGTCATCAGACGGGGCATCTCCAAAACACTTGCGCTAAGTTCCTAGGAAAAAAGAAGAATCTTAATCGCAAACCCAAATCCAAGAGCTAGAATCCCTGTGACCCCCCCCCCCCCATGGATGACATAGATTCCTCTAGCTCGGATGAGGAGGAAATTGTAGCATATGGGTAGAAGGTTGAGTCTCCGATGGACATACCCTCAGCTAGCCCTGAGGATCCCTCTGCCCCTCCGATCTCTCAGAAATGCTCTCATGTATCTTCTTCTTCCGATTCTAATAAAGATATTCCTCCCTCAGCGCAAAATAGTCTACAAATGATTCCTGCCTAGCCAAGCCCCAATGGCCAGGTCAAATTTGGTAAGAAAAAAGGGAAAAAATGTCGTTCGGAAGTATCCACCCACACTAGGTAGATACCTTTGTCCGACTCTCTTTTTTTGCTTTCCTTGTTATCTTTTTTTCTCTTTCCTTGGTTGTTGCTTGGGAGCAAGGTGGATAGTCTTTCACTTCCAGCTCCCCTACTCTTCAACTTCGCTTGCGTGCAAGCTCTGATTGTACTATATATTTTTTTCTTAATAGAATTAGTCTTATTCAGAAAAAAAAAATTCAGATATATTGTCACTGAGAGAGAGAGAGTAGCACTTATCTTACATCCCTAACCCAAGCTTGAAAGGAATATGCACAAGTGCATGATCGACTATAATAACAACTCACTCCTTCCTCTTTTTATATGAGAGGTAAAGCGGCTTTAGAGGAACTAGTCCACTACAAGCAAACTTGCAAGACACAAGTAGGTCCACCCATGTCAAGCACTCTACTATATGTGACATGTGTCAGCATCAAAGGTGACAGTGATTAATAAGAAAGCCCTCCATGGCATGAGCACTACTCCCCAAGGTCCAAAAATCCTCCAAAGGTCCTATGCTCTAATGCATCTCCCAAGTCATGTGTCTCCTTAAGGACAATGCATATCCAAGGTAATGTGTCACCTTAAGGACTCCCACACCTACATGTCCACTCCCTCAACCCAAGGGTTCACATGTCAAGGGATTGTGTGTGCACATGTTGGTTTTGGGATGTTTTTGTCATGGTGAAATACCCAACTCTACTCCAAGCACACAAACTCCCTTCATGCATCAACAACATGAAGTCACCAAGCTCCATACTAATCCAACACTTCAAGGAAGCATGTCTTTCAAACATCCAAACAAGGTCTAGCAGCAAATGGCAAACCACCTCCAATGTCCAAGTCCATCAATGTAAAGTTCATGCTATTATTATTTCAAGAATATTTATATTTTATCCAACATGATAACCCACTATGTGCACTATTTGTAGGGAATATTCTAGATTTTTCTACTTCAACGTGTTGATCCACGATGTGCATTGGTCAACAACTCCATTTAGTCAAGGAACTCTTCTAAATTTATTTCCAAGTTTCATTTCTCTTTCCTGTCATCAAGGAAATTGGAGCAACTAGAAAGAATCTCATTAACCGTCGTCCATCCAGTTGTTTCCTAAACAAGTGCCTATTTCTTAAAGAAAGTAGGGAACGATCATGAAACATGACTATAGCCACATAGTTTCAGCAGCTATAATCTTACAATGTTATTGAAAAAACTGTTAGATTTGTTTCATAAAAGAGCACCTAGTCCCAAACAATAGAAAACGTTCGTGGAGAATGGCTTGTTTCACTATCGTTGAGCTTGACTATAAACATTGACGGGTTTTTGTGCCAATAAAGTCCCTGGAGAAAAAAGGTGATGGTTTCTCTCTAAAACATATGAAGATAAAGATACAAGATTCGAGTGGAGGACTTAAGTATTTTCATGACTACCGCTCGACTTATAACTGTTTGGTTTTTTGGTCTGCTTTATTTTTTATATTTCAGATCTAGTTCCAAAATTTTTGGATTTCAAATTTCAGTTATAATAGCAGAATTCTAGGTTGGCTCACATCATTGGTATCAGAATCTCAATTAATATTAGATTCATATTAGATTTTTCACTACAGTTCAAATTGGTTACTTATGTTCACCAATCTATTTATCTTTCAAGGAATCCTTGTAAGGAATATAGAGAAAACCACAACTCAGATATATTGTCACCTACATACACATCAACTTAGATATATTGTCATCAAGAGAGAGAGAGAGTAGCACTGCTCTTACATCCCTAACCCAAGCTTGAAAGGAATATGCACAAGTGCATTATTGACTATAATAACAACTCACTCCTTCCTCTTTTTATATGAGAGGTAAAGGGGCTTTAATGGACCTAGTCCACTACAAGCAAACTTGTAAGGCACAAGTAGGTCCACCCATGTGAAGCACTCTACTCTACGTGACATGTGTCAGCATCAAAGGTGATAGTGACTAACAAGCAAGCCCTCCATGGCATGAGTATTGCTCCCCAAGGTCCAACAATAATCCAAAGGTCCTAAGCTCCAATGCATCTCCAAGGTCATGTGTCTCCTTATTACTATTGTGCTTTCTATCTATTATTTCAAGTGCCAAAATGTCCACTTGCATTAAAAACTTCATGCCATGTGTTACACAGCAATTTGTCACCATCCCTGCCATTCCCCATCCCGCACATTGGAGGGCTCATTCCGTGACCTGTGAGCAGAGACAAGACTTGAAAATACTTTCATTGCATCCCTCTGAAGTTGAGCTTTCATTGCCCTGAAGATATCTCCCTGCCAAAAACCCTAAAAATAGATCTTTTTCCATTGGCGCGGTTCCACATTTCAGCCCTCACGCCAAGGGGGAAAATCCTCCAAAGAGGGCGCGCCAATTGGCACTCTGTCATAGAGCCGCACCCGTGCCAACCATATTAAGAGGTGTTTTTTAAAAATAAATGGCGGAAGTTTCATCCTAACAAATTCCTGGACTGATATCTATCTTGAGTTGGGAGGTTTGGCTACGGATTTCCATAGAGAGGAAGTGGTTTGCCACCTCTCATGGAAGCTTCCTTGATGATAAGGCCAATCCCATAATTATAGGGATCCCAACTCCCCTTCCTCCATCTATAAAAGCTTGCCCATCTCCTTTGCAAGCTAGTTCCCAAGAGCTTTCACATCCTTATGCTGCAAGAGCCTTCTTGATTCCCTTAAGGCCAAATCCAAGCAAGGAGACTATTGTCAAGTATCTGGAGAGAGAGGCTTGTCTCATCCTTGACAGGATTTATCGAGACATGTTTTGCTGACGACCCGCCAAAGGAGAGTGCTGCGTCGAAGCGATGGTTGTATTCTTATTTTGACTCATTAATGATAAGCGACTATTGGTTATGGTTCCACTCTTGTTCTTGATTATGTTCATGAGTTATGTCCTATTCGACTGACATATAGTTGTATATACTGGATTTTATGCTTGCGTTTGTGTTGTTTCTTGCATGTGCAGGTATCCGATCACGAAGATCGTGAGGATTGTGATCTGCCAAGGCGAAGGAACGGGAGCACCACCTCCTCTACAGATGACAGCGTTGGATTCCAGGTAAGCCTTCATCGCAAGTCGCTTTATTTGCAATTAGGAACCTGCACTGTAGCGTGTTTGATTGTTGCTAGACCCGATCTAGGCTAGTAGGGATCGCCTCTGTCCGCTGAGGGGATTAACCTCTTCAAAACCATGTACATAAATAGAAAACCCGATGGATGATAAGGAAAAGGGGCTATCCTATATTCCATGGAACATCATATTCCATACTTAGAATGCACCCCAAGGTGTTAAAATTTCATTCCAAGTGGCAATTTTTCATTTCTCAGGTTAAAATTTGTGTTACAACTTACAGCCTGACCTAATTGCACACAGCCTCCTGCAGATGTACCTATGGAAAAGTCATAAAATAAAGTGCTACAATACTTCTCCCTTTGCATCTTCCTACACTTCCATAATTATAATGTACAAATTCAAGTGAGAGTACTAAGTCTACCAAAACAGTTTCATTGATTTACCTGTCTCTTGCTAAGTGAAAGTAGTCTTTAATAGCATGCATGTCCAAGGCTCACTAAAGATCAAAATTGTGAGTTTCAAATTTTTGTGCGGTTATTAGAACATTATTGATATTTTTACATCGTTATAGTTTCACTTCAAATCCAGGAAGCCACTACTGTGCAAAAATATTGTGAAACTTCCAAATTTCACAACATGAAAAATCAGGCTATGGTGCCTTTAGAATTTTATATGCCAGAACATAGAGCACATATGGTGAAATATAGAGGTTTATAGCTAGAATATATTATGGTCTACAACCATACAAAATCAAATTCCCAAGAACAATATCCAAGTGATAGTTATTAAGCATCAACCATGCAATTTGTTTGGTCTCTAGAAACACACGCAACCTTCAAATAAATTGCATACCCTGTTCTCATTATAAATCACAATGCCAAATCTTGAAGTCTATGGTCTGTTCAAGCAACCAAACACAAACAAAAGAGGAAGCTTTACATATAATGAAAGGTCTTTGCAACCATGGCATTACCTCAACAACAAAGCGATCCCAGATCTTATCACTGTGAGCTTCCATGACTCCCTTTAAAATCATAAACCCCAAGCCTCAAATGATGTCAGCCATTTCAAGGACGAGCCCCCGCTCCTCACAAAGTATCTACAAAATTGGTGAAAACCAACAGAAAATAACATGAAAACATTAAACCATGTCTCAAAATAACAAAATTGAATTATTGGGAGCATATAAAAGTCCTGTTAATCTAACAATTTAACTGACCTCTATAAGCAATTCTTAGGACTGACTCATATTCTCCACTATGATAGGGCACCCCATAGTTTGACGACCCAATTCCACTGACTAGCTTGCACCACTTTCTAGGTTACCTTTTGAAAGAAAGCCACCATCCTTATCAAGCACCTACATAGTTTCCAAGGAAATAAACAATTATACTTGAATGGCAAGTTTACAGTCATATTTTCTTTTTTTAACTGTTGGAAGAAGCGATTTATCAGTTGGAGAAAAAAAATCACTGCACAGATGGAAAATACATAAATAAGCACAAGAAGGTCTGAATTACAATTGTAAATCCCCAGTATATCATAATGTCAATGTAATATTTTAAAGCACCAGTAAACACCGAGAATGGAGATGGAATACCAGTCAGTATTATCTCAAGGACTAGGAGGAAAATGCAAAATTATTAGCTTATACAGTCTTTTAAAGCTAGAACCTTTAGGAAATAAAACAAGAAATATTAAGATTAAAGGAAAATATTATCCTACAACATTTTTGGCAAAGAAACTGAGATGTGAGAATGACACTTACGTTTTTGTAAATGTTCATCCTGGTTTTTACTAACCTGCATGGAGGAAAATGCAGAATGATTAGCTTAACCATGCTTATGCTAAGGAATCCTCCAATTGACCATCTAGTAATATGCTCAGATTATTTATGCTCCTTTTTTTCCCTCCCAATAATTGCACTCCTCTATCTCCATAGTTTGTTTTGTAACCCACAGCTGAATAGTTCGTTTTGCAACCAACAGTTGCAGAAGAAGGCTAAAAAATGTCATCTACCCAACAAATTTGTATTTTCTGGGTTCTTTTAAATGAGTAATTTCTAGGGCTATGATCCAATAATAGTATAGAAAATTCTCATTTCAATCTTAAAAAATGTAAAAATTGCAGAAACTTCACACATATCAAATTTTTATGTGTTTAATTTTTTGTATGGACAAGATTAATGGTGCAATCCAAAAACAATAGTCAATGTCGTAGGCAGGGAATAAAAATATATCTATTAAATGGGCCTAAAACATTTTATAGATAAGAAAAAAAGGAATCTCTCTTCATAACCAAATATCAATTTTGGAGTTCTCGAAACAAAAGGTTTAAAAACTTATAGAAAAATTCGAAGAGAATTCTCCAACCCTATGAAATTTACCTTCATCATCTTTATCATGAAGGAAATGGGGCTCTGTGATGTACAATGCCAACTTTGTATTTAGTTCCATAAAAAAAGATACCATATAATGGAATGAATCTTTTTAGTGTACTTAGTTATAAAAATCTAGATCATGAATGTACACAGTGGCTTTCATATTTATTCGTTTGCAGTGGCTTTCAGATTTATTCGTTTGTTGTGTCACGATTTTGTTCGGACAATTAGGGTGCAATAGACCAAAAATGATTAATATAGCCATGTTAGGAAACTATTGGGAGGATTGTAGCATTTCTCTCACCTACGATGCTTGCGCACAACTAGATTTCACTGAAATGGCTTAAGGGAAATTGGGAGGATTGTAGCACTGTGCTTACCTACTCTGCTTGTGCACTAGTATGAGAAAATTTTCTATCAGAGTTGGGAACATCTGTGAAAAAGGGCATAAGTTCATAGTTTCTATTGAAATATTTCAAGCTTCCATTACGCCAAACAGAAGCAAGGGGAAATTTATTCCCATAATTGTAAAGGATGACATTAGAAGAAATCCCCCCTCATAAATGAGTGCACAGATCGATCTCTAAATTTTCTCTAGGTTCCTTTAGGAATTGATTGAAAATACTGGACTTAATCCAGTTGAAGTTCACGATATTAAATTTATCAGTATAAAATATAAGTCTTTAAAAAATTGTGGATTTCCTTACAAATGAAGGGCCTCTGCACCATGAATTTTCCATAAATATGGTGCAAAATTGTTTTCAGACATTCTCTCTCTTGGGTCCTTAGAATCAAAGAGATCCATTAACCTTAGAAAAAATGAATGATCAATATATCTCTTGGCCCCTTTTGCATTAGTCTCAGGAGATGCTATGAACCTGAGGAGGAAATCATAGACCAACTGCAGATGTGAACAGGTAGGCTCCAAGGTTGTCACCTCCTCTTCTTGATCAAGGCGCTCAATAGAAGTTGGTGCTAGTGTAGGTCTTGATGTCAGAGTCCTAAAAAAATTGGCAGAAACCATCTTAGAAATCTCCTCCATTGTTGTTTCATTGAGCCAGCAACTACCTGAAATGATGAAATCCACAAGGTCCTGCAGGTTTTGGTGTTTAATCTCCTTCTCTCTCATTTTTGTAGGGGTCGGGAAATAAAAAATATCGGCACATAGGCTCAAATGTTTTATGAGAAAATTTTCTATGTTAGAGTTGGTTACATCCCTTAAAAAGGGTGAAGGTTCATAGTTGTTACCGAAAGATTTCGAGCTTCCATTACTCAAAACAGAAGCAAGGGGAAATTTATTCCCACAATTGTAAAGGACGGAATTCGAAGAAGTCCCCACTCCTACGTCACTACTGTTATTGTGGTGGTCATATTTAGACTGTTTTTCAGGAAGTCTGACCAGTATTTGTTTTGTCATAACTGTTATTCCTTTAGGCCAAGAAATAACTGGATCTGCACAATGTCGGCATTCCCTTTCACATTTATGTTTTCCAGTCAGTTTTTCCCATAATTTAGCCATAAATCTAAGAGAATTTTTAGAATGATAGAGGTTCCTGCAGGTCATGAAACATATGAATGGGACAGTCCAAATTTTCCAGCGTGACTCTTTTATAGATATCCGATGCTCTATTTTTCTCCTCTGTATCAGAGTACAGATTATATTTCTCCATCCTTTTTTGAACAATTTGTTAGATATTTTACTTTTTATGTAAATATTTAGGTCACGAAGGTCAGTTGTTGAATTTTATTTACTGCCAGATTGAAATTATTATGAACAGATCGGTATATATATATCAGTTCTCCTTCCAGGTTGTGCAGACAGAACAATTTTGATTTTTGGTCTCAAAGTGGTTTTTTTCACAGACAAATTATTTTGGAGGTTGTACTACTCATGGCTTTGGCCATTGACAAATGGTTTTTTTTCTTGCACTAAACTAGAAATGGACCTAAAACGTCTAGATTCACTATTTATAACCCCGATTAATGTAAACAAGATGGAATTTTCATGCGAACGATTAGCTTACTCATGATATAAGCGATCGCCAAAGAAGAAACCCAGGCCACCGCAAAAGAGACCTTCATCCTCGCTCTCTGTTTGTCCAGGGCCAAGTCGAGCAAAATTATCCTCACCCCACCAAGCAAGAACATTAACCCTGATGAGATCCCTTCGATAATATATTGCCCATTCACTCTTCCGGAGAGGAAGACCGCCAGTTTTATGTTCTTGTGACAGGATCCTGTGCGCTGCCAAAGCCCAGTGGCTCGACGATGACATCGTCGATGAAGACAAAGACCACCAAGAAATAGGTGGCCAAGACGAGGGAGAATACAGTCATGGCTGAGTGTAGCGAAAAAGAGGGCACCTTCAGGTGCATGCAGGGTACTCTGAGAGAACTATGATGAAGTTTCGGGATGAGAAGCAAGGGACCCATTGAAGATGATGATGATAAGTCTTCGCTTGATGATCTCGAACTCTGGTGATGAACATTCACAGATTACCAACTGAAGAAGTTTCGCTTTACCATTTATTGCCCCGACCCCCTTATTAAAGAAGAATTGTGGGACTTTACTGGAAGTTTCTGTGTAAAGAGCTAGCTTCAATGTGTGGTGGCGGAGAGAGCTCTTATGTGGGACGGTACAACATATTAGCATTAGAAATTGTAGGAATATTATTGAGTTTACCCATCAACAACCCTCACGAATCTATCTTTCCCCTCCCTTTATTTTCCAGGTTACCCAATTCGACTAATTGACATCTAAATAGGAAGCTCGTACCAAAGCTGGGCTCAACCTTTGATGAGTAGCCAGTGTTTTTGGGTGCATTATAGCGATAGAACCCTGAGTAGTTGCCACACCAGTCTCTTGTGAGTAGAGGAACGTCTGTCGACATTTTTCCAGGGACACGGTTTTTCTCAAGGATGGACTTCAAATGGTCGAATTGAGATGAATATTTAAGCTTTTGCCTGAGTAATTTGTCTTTTCCCTCGGTCACTTGGGTTTTTGATGTGACCCAAAGGTATTAGTTAACATAGCCTTTTAGGTTGGGTTAGCCCGAAATGATGTTGGCCAGACAATGAATCCATAAAACATATAGACAAAATTCATCATTCCAATAATGTAAAACTGAATTTAATTACATTTTGATTAAAAACTATGGAAGAAAATGCATTTCATTATCAGAAATAAATATATCCTATAAAAATTGAAAAAGTTCTATCTTGATAGAAGTATGAGATACTTTCCATTCACTTAGTAGGTTTTAGGTCATTTTTTTATTTAAATTGGAGACTCTCAAAATTACTGTTTTGGTGAAAATTTTATTGGAATTTTGTTCATATTATCACTTCCCACTAGAATATTGGAGAAATCAATTACCACTATGACTTTCACTTAATTTTAGATAAACTAATATCATTTTATTTCCACTAATATTATTGAGCATTGTTCATTTAAAATAAATGTTTTTGTGTACCTAAATTAGCATCCAAGGGTTTAGTTTCCATGGTAGTAGTTCAAGCTTACATACATGTTAGCTAACTCTAATAATATTATCTTGTAACAAGTTTATAAATTGATTCAATTGATCCAATTTTTATGTTAATAACTAAATCACCTAAATATTAGTGGTGAGATTGAAAATGGGGTTGTTCTATAATGTTCATGAAACATGAGCCTAATATATATTCCATGTGGCTTTATTTTAACCTTATCTTGATGGTTATTTGAACAAACTATTTTGTCAAAAAAAAACCAACGTCTCCCTGTGGTGAACCCTATGACAGTTGATGGTAAGGCCATAGAGAGTATTTTTTGTATAATCACTAATGATGGGAGGTGTACTTGTAAGCAGAGTATTAATATACTTGAGAGTTTAGAACTCATGGTGCTCCCATTGTAGATGAGTTAGAACCCTAAAACGTGTGTTCTAGTTTTTTCCCTAGCTAAATCTAGATGGCCCTGGGAAATGTCTTTGTGTTGCTAGTGACCCTTGTTGGTATTATATGTAATGCAATCTTGTTAGGAAAACATCTTCCATAGGCCACAGAGTTTCATTCTTCTTTGATTGTTGTTCATGTTGAAGTATTTTTCTTTTTGTGAAAGAAATGCAATGAAATCTTATTTTATGTTAAAGAGCCTTCATAAAATTTCTCGTGGTATGATAGCACACTAATTTGTTTGAACCTACCCTTGTAGATTATAACGTAGATTATAACGCAAGTGCAAAGGATTTAGATAAAATGGGGGTATTTATAACAACTACTAGAATTATAGGGTGTTGCCCCATGCAACATGAGTAAGGAGCACCTTGGCCCTTTTGCCACCTATTCAAACTATTCTTAATGTGATGATAATAGGTTGTGTCACATGGTAAATGGGAATATTTGTTAAAGGAAGGGACGCAAACACAACTAGCCTCCTTCTTTAGTGAATAACAAAAAATTCTTGAGTATTCTGTCGAGCATTTTTTTAGGCATTGAAGACTCCTAAGGCATGATCCTTTGGTTACTATTGGAGTCTATTCGAAGGGGTAAGGCACATAATTGAGTGGCATGTTAGTGTAAGACATAAATCCAATAGCTAGGTTACAGGGTGTGCCAACATATGCTAGGAAGTGTTAGGTAGACAAAATGGAGAACTAAGTCAAATCAATGCATGGAAATGAATGAATAATAGTTTCTGACAGGAAGTGTCAGTGAGTTCTAGGTGTGTTAAGGAGGGAGTGAAAAGGTATGTTAGGCAGTGCTAAGTCATGCTAGAGTCCAGGGAAACATGCCAAGATGTGTTAGGTGTCAGGGTGTCATGTCAATGCATGCCAGGGAGTGTTTGGGAGTGTTAGGGAAACACAACAGAGCACTAGTTTCAAATGCATGGAAATGAATGAATAAGAATTTGTGTCAGGGAGTGTCAGTGAGTTCTAGGTGTGCTAAGGAGGGAGTGACAAGGTATTCTAGGTAGTTCCAAGAAATTCTATAGTTCCAGGGTAGCATGCCAAGATGTGCCAAGTGCTAGGGTGTGTCGATGCATGCCAGGGAGTGTTAGTGAGTGCCATGGAAACACAAGGGAGAAATAGTTCAAAATGCATGGAAATGAATGAATAAGAGTGTGTGATTTGGAATATATGTGAGTTGCATGTGTGCTAAGGAAGGAGTGACAAGGTTATATGTTAGCTAGTGCTAAGGCATGCTTGAGTGCCAGGGTATGTCAGGGAGTGGTAGTGTGTGTTAGGGAGTGCCAAAGCATGCCAAGGAATGCAGGCATTACTAAAAAGTGCCACATAGTGCTAACACATTTTAAGATTCACCATGTGATATGGCATGTAAAGATATAAATTGTGTTGCTAAGTTGTTTTACTACCACGGTTGAATTTGAGCCTTGTATTGGTAACTTGTTAAGTGGCATGAGTTGAGATTGGACATGAGTAGCATAGGATGAGTTATAGGTAGTTCTTAAGTGAACAAAGCATATGTTGAATTTTCACGACACATGATAATTTTGGTGTGGTCTTAGAATATTTGATGCAAACAAACTTAAGTGCTACAACATATCTACTTTAATGCACAACGAAATATACACACATCAGGGAATCAACTAGTGCACATGAAAATTTTTAACTTTTTCAAACCTTCTTCATTATATTACAAACTATAATACAACAGGCTAGAGCTCCTATACCAGGGATCATGACCCTTTACAATCACATTGATACAAGGAATACAACTAGGGCTTAGTGTTAGTCTTTTGAAAACCAATCTATAAACAAGAAAATACTTGACCTAATTGTTGATGGTGGCCACACACAACCCTTTCAGTCCATGTGTCCTGAATACATATGGAAGGTCCTCTTGCCTCCCATTCTAAAAATCCTTAATCTGCCTCTATCAATGAGCTCAACTCCTTTAGGTTATTGAACTCAGCTAAAACAACTCTGTCATCTAGCTACCTCCTTTTTCCTTCAAGGTCAGCAACACTTAGGGTCTTTGATCAGTTGTTCACAACTCCGCTTGTGAACATCTCTTTGGTCTACCCACTTTTTCCATACTACTTCTCCATGATGAAAAGTATAGGGTTATGGAGTTTTCCCTTCTTCTTACTAAATCAATCCTCTGCAATACAGTGAACTAGGTATAGTTGGTTGGCCCACTTGACTGCTACTTTAGTCCTTAAAAGTTTGCACATCGTTATATGAAATACACCTGCCCTTCTACCAATCTTGTTTTCCTTCACAAGTATGGAACGTATGGCTCTTCTTTGACAGTCACCTAACAACCCTCCAACTGTACTTAGACTTCCATCAATTTTCCCAACCACAATCAATCCTTTTATTGATCTAGGGCCCATGGCACTGCCCTCATCTAGGGCTCTTCAAATTTTCCACCTAACAATGATCTGATTCCTACCAAAATCATTGTTCTTGTGTACCAATTTCTTTGTTTTCCAGTCTATGAATAGATCTGAACTACTCATATTATCTTCCTTCTAAAAATTTGTAGATGACTGAACTTGGGTCACAAATAATCCAATAATTATCCATTGAATAATTTTTATAGGTTGCTTCATATCTCTGTCCAAAAATCTATGGACAGTCCACGGAAATAAACTCATCTTCATGTCAATCCATTCTTCATATGCAACATTTATTCTGCTCAGGTTCCACCCTCCTTTGGATCTGTTATCTCCACAAATAGTTCTACAAACATATTCCAGATCTATGGTTTATATTGCAGAGATAAACCTCACTCTAAGGGTCACAACCCCTCTTCTTCTACGCAGATTTATCACAGTCTTAAGGGCATACCTTATGGAATAAACATGCTAGGAAAACATAGTAACTAGGCAATTATAATTTTTTTCTAATTGCTTTAGAACAAACCCTATCCACCCAGAGAAAAAAAAAATATTTCCTCCTTAAGAGACTACGCCTAGCTCATATGGATTCGTAGATTCTGGGAATTTATTTGACTGAATCTTGACTTGAACTTAAGATCTCTACAACCCTCAAACTAGGGTTACCTCAATCAATATTATGCTTGCAGCTAATTCTGTTCTAGCCGTAAATTCCAGTGCATGCCCTCCTTCATTTTTGTTTGTATTTATCAGAGACCTCGCGGCCTGCTAACCACCACAAGATAGGGTCTCAACCCTCTCTGCTATTTTAGAATTTGATGTGGCCTTCACACAAAGAGACCATTGAAATCACATGCCCATATTATCATGAGCAACCTCTCTTAAGCTTAATCTTCCATAAGAGAACCAACAATATTACACCCTACTTCCTAGCTCTAACCCATTAATATATGTGACATTATTGTGAACCCTCACAGGATGATCTTTCTCCTGGTGGATGATCATGGCCTCCCTTTAGTATCCCTTACTCGATCCTCTAAGTCAACCTATTTTAGGACTACATCTCTCTTGGCCTCCTTTATCAAATGAGTTCTTTCTCACTTGATGTTATTTCCTTCATCCTAAGGCACCCTTAAATAGATTTTCCTAGGCCTCTTAGGAACACTCTATAACTTATGAGTTTTATCCACTTAGACCTTAGGAAATATTAATTTTCTTTTAGATTTTAAACCCCATCTTGGGTCCAAAATCCCTTCGCTTGGGTTATTTTCCCACAAATCCTTTTGTGACCAAACTCATACAAACCCATTTCACTAGGCTTGTGGAGTGCCTCCCAAGATACACAATTCAACAACATAATCTAGTTGTAGTAACTGTAATTTGGTCAAGCTCTTGTAGTCAAGCGAGGGCTTGGTTGGGTTCCCAAGTTGCAAATTAAGTAAGGGTAGTTTTGAGGGCATGATAGTTAGGGAGGGATAGGGGCATGCTAGCACATGTAGAACAATTTCAATGCATGATGAGGAGTGTTAGGCAGTTTCGTGGCATCACAAGGGAGAACTACATCAAAATGCATGGAAAGGAACAAATAAGAGTGTGTGTCAAGGAGTGTCAATGAATTCAAGTGTGCCAAGGATGAAGTGTGTTAGGAGAAGTTCATAATAGGATTTGTAGGAGGTGAGCCTACGGTTGAAATAAGAGGCTTGACATAGTAGTTTTAGACAAAGGGTAACTTTGCACTGGGCACAACATCTCCTAGGATAAGTGCGTTTTTCACGATACTCAATCTCAATTTTATGACACAAGGACTTTTGCAGCTTGGGAGAGAACACTTCATCCTACAAATTTTGAGGTGACTTACAATTATGAAGACCTTCATGTCCAAACTTCAAGCAGCAAGATTTTTTGCATCTAGATGATTTTCCAAAAGAAGAACACATCTCCATATATGTATGATTTTCCTTTTTGCAATCATGACCTGCCAAATTTCAAGAATCCTCCACTTGGTTTCTTTGGTGTAATTCTAGAGAGTAATATGTCCACTTTTCATCACAAACATAGTTACCCATATAAGAGTGATAATAGGAATTGCCTTTCTCTTGAACATGACAACGACAAAAACATATAGAATAGTTACAACCACATACAGAGTCTCCCTGATTCAATTCTGTGAGGGCCAGAACCTTTCTCTTGGTTTATTTCAGTTTTGTTGATGCCAACTCTTAGCTTAATTACTTGACCTTAAAACTATAACAACTATGTAATCAAACAAAACCTTTGTCAAGGCCTTGCCAATATATATAGTTCTAGAGTCACATTTGAAAAATTTGCCCCACTTTTAGTCTAGGCTAATGGTGTAATTACCTTAGTGATCCATTAGTTGATTGATATCCCTATTAATGTGATACATATGGAAAAGTTACAACCACATAAAAACTCTCCTTGTTTCAGTTTTGTGAAGGCCAGAACTCCCTCTAGTTGCAATTTTGTACACAAATTTTCCTATATAATTCTGCAGTGTTGCAACAAAGCCACATTTCAATGTAATCTCACTGTCTACCAGCCAATGCCCCACTAAAATGTCGTGAAATTAAAACTGCCAAAAAATTACCATTTTTGCCTCCTCTTTGTGTCAATTATCATTCAAGACAACGTTATCCTTAGAAGTATTGTAATAAGATCAACCATCATTTCATCTGTATTAAACCTAGTGTATTAATGTTATAACAAGTTATACATAGCAGTTGTTGGGTTGTGTTATATTCTTTCCACGACTATCTCCACGTGTTGTACGTTGCACCGGGCGCAGCAAGGGGGTCACAGGGGGGGCGGCAGCACCCCGACAATAATTTTTTTGGTATGTGGTCCCACTCATAGGCGGACCCACCCATTTTTTGTGCATGAGTTTGCACATGGTTTTGGGGTATGATGGTTTTCGGCCCTTGGTATTTTGTAGATCCGGTCAAGGGAACTACGGTTATGTTCTAATCCAGGGTTAATGGATTGGGGTTTATGTATGCTTTGCCATGTATATATATATGTGTTGTAACACTAAAAGGAATAATAATGAAAAATAAAGTTGGTCGTCCCGATTTGGGATCCAGGGGAAAATATCTGTGTTTATCTTTTTTATGTTTTATGCTCTCGCTATTATTTATTTTATGTTATAAGATTCGTGTGTAGATAATTTATGTTCAGGGTTAAAACCTTTAGAAGTCCTAGTTATAATGCTTAGTCATGATAGGTTAAGTCAAAGTTACAACATCACATTAATATCTAACTATTAACTCACCATCCCATGTGTAATTATATCAAGAAAATAGGACACGTTACTATCAATGTCTAGCTTCTGCAATCTTAGGATATTCTTATACTAATGCTGCTACTAACCTGAGGTCAACATATCAATGCCCAAAACACTTGTGAAGTCTAAATGCCAAAGGTCTATCTTACATTGTGGTCTATGTGTAATTTCAATGTCAATGGAGGTTGAATGTATCAATGTTAAGACCAAAACATCGTGGCAATATGTCAATGTATCAAACTTTGTCAAATATCATATCTCAGTTAAGTATACTCAAATTTCAAGTTCATATCAGTGTCGGGTAGATAGGTTCACTATCTATGTGTACTAGTGTCCACAAATTTGATGCACAAATCAATATTTCAGGGTCACATAAGGTAAGTATTATGGCACTATGTTTTGGTTCATAATTGCAATGAGAGGCTTGTCAACAATATGTACAAAATATAATTCAAAGTCAGTGATTGGGTTACTACCTTTTGTTCTTGAATTTATTCAACCTATGCACAATGAGATTGCAGCGAGAATTACTATCATATGTTGACAACTGTAGGATCACTATGTTTTTTCATTGTAATGTGTATCGTTGTGTCAATTCAGTGCATACATGAGGTATGTTGTAAAATGGAAAGCACTCTAACCGTTGAAAAGGTAAATTCATATAGGGTTTTATTATGACAAGAACAACACCTAATATTTATATGAAACAAAGTCATTTCACAACACCAAGTTAGAGACTATTTCAAACTTCT
>JAXQQM020088193.1:0-33117 GCA_034641835.2 Pinus albicaulis | reverse complement strand
CCGTTGTGTAACCAACTTCAAAAATAGAAGAAAAGAGATATAAACGCCTTAGAAATAAGCCACTTCGAGGGGGCAACCTCCAATACATTACATAAATGCACAATTCTTGGATGATACAAATGAACAAACCCTCCTTCTATATATAGGAGTCCATGGGCCACAATATAATCCTAGTGGGGCCACAATGTAATCCTAGCCGACCTAACAATAATAATGTAAGGGCACAATAATAACAATATGGGGGTTACAGGGGTACAATAATAACAATAAGGGGGGCTACACTAACATAATAAGGGCTACACTATTAATATAGGGACTTAACATGCCCCTCTCCTTCAAAAAAGTGTTGTCCTCAACGCTTGAGTAGCTCTGGGTGCTTCTGTATAAAATTCTCATCCTCCCATGTAGAATCTTCAGTGGGTAAGTTCTTCCACTTGATGAGATACTCCGAAATTGATCGATTCCGTAGTTGTCGAGTTCTTGTTTCCATGACCGCTTCTGGTTCCAATATGATTTTTCCTTCCTCATCAAGTTCTGGCAATATTGTTTGAACTGGAAGATTTTCTCCTATAACCTTTTTTAAGCATGAAACATGGAAAACTGGATGTACTCGCGAAGAAGCAGGAAGCTCCAATTTGTATGCCATAGTACCAATCTTTTGCAACACCTTGTAAGGACCATAGTACTTGGCGATAATTTATTATCCTTCTTAGCTTGCTTGAGGGACATTTGTTTATATGGTTGTAGCCGTAAAAATACCCAATCTCCTACATCAAAACTTCTCTCGCTGCGATGTTGATCTGCCCGTTGTTTCATTCGATTTTGTGCCAAATTCAGGTTATCCTTTAAGAGTTGGAGAACTTCTTGCTGATGCTCGATGTGATCTTCCACTGCTTGAACCTTCGAATTTCCCCTTAAAGATGATGTGATGGATGGTGGATGATATCCATAAAGTGCCATAAATGGGGTCATTTTTGCTGCAGTATGGAAGGAAGTGTTATACCACCATTCACCAAGAGGTAACCACTTGACCCATTGTGTTTGTTTATCAGATACAAAACAACGAAGATATCCTTCCAAACATTTATTTACTATCTCAGTTTGACCATCAGATTGAGGATGATAAGATGAGCTGTGAGCTAATTTAGTACCCAAACAAGAAAATAACTCTGTCCAAAAATTTCCCGTAAAAATGGGATCTCTGTCGCTCACAATAACCCTTGGGCTTCCATGTGGCTTTTGAATTCTGTCCACAAATGTAGTAGCAACTGTACTTGCTTTAAATGGATGAGATAATGCACAAAAGTGTGCATACTTGGTAAGTCTATCAACTACCACCATGATGACATTCTTTCCTTCAGACTTAGGTAAACCTGTGATAAAATCCATTGAAATCTCCTCCCAACGCTGACTTGGAATGGATAAAGGTTGTAGAAGTCCCGTGGTCTTAATTGTCTCCACTTTATTCTGCTGGCAAACCAAACATTCCGCCACAAACTTTTGAATATCAGATTTAAGGCCATCCCAAAAAAATTCTTTCTTCACCCCGTGGTAAGTTTTTAAAAATCCTGAGTGTCCTCCTAAAGGAGAAGTGTGCAATTCCAGAAGAATCTTTTGTTTTAGTTGGGAATTCTTACAAAGATATAAGCGATCTTTGTACCATAAGGAATCATTTTTCCAACCAAATGTATCAGATGTACTAGGATCTTGCTGCAACTTTTGAATGAGTATCCATACATCTTTGTCCTTCTTCCATTCATCTCTTGCTTCAGTTATCCAATCTGGCTGGATAATAGAAATGGCACAAAGCAATGCTTCCACCTCTTCATTCTTTCTTGAGAGTGCATCTGCAACAACATTCAGCTTTCCTTTTTTGTAGATTATCTCAAAGTCATAACCCAACATCTTTGTGACCCATTTTTGCTGTTCTTCTGACGATAGTCTTTGTTCCAAAAAGTGTTTAAGACTATCATGATCAGTTCTTACCTTGAAGTGTCTTCCCATTAGGTAAGTTCGCCATTTCTTTAGTGCATGTAGTATTGCTAACATTTCCTTCTCATAAATAGGTTTCTGTAAATACTTTCCCTTGATTGGACGACTTTCAAAAGCAATGGGTCTTCCTTCCTGCATTAAAACTGCACCAATTCCATTTCCTGAGGCATCACATTCCACAACAAAGGTTTTTGTGAAGTCTGGCGTAGCTAAGACCGGTGCTAGGCACATTGCCTCTTTAAGATGTTCAAAGGCCTTAGTTGCTTCAGGAGTCCATGAAAATGCATCTTTCTTCAATAATGTTGTTAGAGGTGCTGCTATTCTCCCATAATTCTTAACAAACTTGCGATAATACCCCGTTAACCCGAGAAATCCTCGTAACTTCTTTATGGTTGTGGGGACTTTCCATTCCTTAATGGCTTTAATTTTTTTAGGGTCTACTTTAACACCCTCGTGAGATACAATATGACCCAGATATTCCACCTCTTGTACTCCAAAGAAACATTTGGATTTTTTTGCATATAATTGTTTCTCCCGCAATAGTTTGAGCACCCTGTCAACATGTTCAACATGATCCTTCCAAGACCTGCTGTAGATTAGTATATCATCAAAAAATACTAGCACAAATTTTCTAAGGAAGGGTTTGAAAATGGAATTCATCAACCCTGAAATGTAGAAGGTGCATTGGTAAGGCCAAAAGGCATGACCAAAAATTCATAATGACCCTCATGAGTTCGAAATGCTGTTTTTGGAATATCTTCAATCTTCATTCTAATTTGATGATATCCCGAACGAAGATCCAACTTGGTAAAATAAATTGCTCCATGTAATTCATCCAATAATTCATCAATCACAGGAATGGGAAATTTATCTTTAATGGTGAGCTTATTGAGCTCCCTATAAGCCGGACACATTCGCCATGATCCATCCTTCTTGTGTACCAATACTACAGGAGCAGAGAAAGAACTTTGACTAGGTTGAATTATACCCGCCTCTAACATTTCTGCAATCATACGTTCAATTTCGCTCTTTGGAAGTAAGGATATCTATAAGGCCTGATGTTTGGAGGAACACTTCCTGGAATCAAATGAATAGCATGATCATGATCACGAATAGGTGGGAGTCCTTTGGGAGTTTCAAACACCTTGGAATGATTGTCCAAGACTTGTTGGAGATCTGCAGAAATAGATGATTTTGATGTTGGAACTTCTAGTGAGCATAATTGTGCAATTACGTCTTGCTGTTCTTTCTTTAGAAGCTTTGTCATGACATTAGAGCTTATTATCCTTCCTGGCTTCCCGGCAATACCCCGTAATTCGACTTCCTTTCCTTCTGAAAAAAATTTCAAGAAAAGTTCTTGAAAATTAAAAGAATCATTTCTGGTTTTAAGTTTGTCATCAAGCCTTCCATGTATGCTTTTAGATCATTCTTCATGTTTTCTATGTTGTCTTTCATGTCATCCATCTTAGCTTCCATGCCCACTTCCATGCCATCCATCTTATCTTCCATGCCATTCATCTTAGCTTCCACGCCATCCATCTTAGCTTGCACACCATCCATCTTATCTTCCACGCCATCCATCTTAGCTTGCACACCATCCATCTTATCTTCCACGCCTTTCTTTAAACCTTCCATCTTCACTTCCACGCCATCCATCTTAGCTTCCATGCCTTTCTTCAAACCATCCATCTTCACTTCCACACCTTTCTTCAAAACTTCCATTTCATTTTTTGCTGCTTCACAGAGTGGAAATTTGTTGCACTTGTTCTTGTAATTTTGATAGATCATGTTGCAATTCTTCATCTTCATGAGTTCATGGTATCTTCTGGTAGTTTGATAGTGCCACAATTTCTTTTAAAGTTGTTTTAGAGAATCTATTATTGATATCTATTTACAATATGTCTTTTGTCTAATTCAACTTTGATTCTTCAAATGACTTATGCAATTTCAGAAAAACACACACTTTAGCCAGTTTTTGTGTTTATATTGAAATTGAATTATCTCTGTATTTGAAAATCTTCGATATCTGAAATTCAGCTCTGTAGTAGATCTCTCAAGCTTCTTTCAAATGCCACAGGTCTGACCTGATTTGGATTCTCCAAGACAAATTTGTGTCCAATCTCCCACAATGACCTAATTCTGGACTGGTTCAGTAGAGCGAACTTGTACGAATTGCCACGTGTCACTGTTTTGTCCTTTGTCTCTGAAATTGATAGCGAAGAAACTTCAGTCTGTGGACTTACGACCACTTTTTACGGCACTTCAATCCAATGCCCAGAGAGAGAGTTATTGAAGTTTTCCCACGATCAGCTCTTTGAGATGAAATTCAGGAGCCTGAAAAAGCACTACCTTCCACAGATCATATCTCCAAAATATTGCGAACCAAGCTCTGAAATTTTTTGACAAATTTCCTCAGGATTTCAGCTTCGCACCATATGAATTTCAGACTCTGAAACTTCGTACAAAAAAATTTATAGCGCAATACATTTATCATCATTGGTTCATTGATCACCATATAACTTTCATGAAGCATCATATTCATAATTCATGACTTATAAACTTATAAATGCCAACTTCAAAGTTTCACCTTTCAAATTCAAACTTCAAACTTAAATTGTCATTAGATATGAAAGAGTCAAGTTTCAACTGTTCAACAGTTATAAAAGATAAAATCCACTAGAAAATGGAAAAGACTAGTAAACAACAAATCTATTTTATCTATTGGCTGGCCCCTTGCCACGCCCACGAGAAATGTCTAATTTGTGAGAACCATGAGGCAATGGTGGTCTTCTAGTGCTCTCAGGAGTACCACGTCCACGACCATGGCTAGAAGGCGGAGGGCAACGTGAGGATGTAGGTGGAGGTTGAATTTGCAAAGGAACAATAGTTGGAAATCGAGCACTGGCACTGGCACCCGCACTGCTACTGGATGGTGGGACTGGCCCTGTGTGTGGCGGTGGCATGGCTACTGATGTTTCATCATCATCCCTCAAAAGTTCTGCTTCCAATTCTCCCATATGTACAGTGTCGTCCTCCAATTATCATCCTTTGGGTTGTTGTCCCAAACTTTATATGATTGATCCTCATATGCCTGTTCACAGTAATGTCTCAACAACCTCAATTTGTAATGCACATAAACCAAGCTTTCAGCTCGGTTTTCATTCAGCCTGTTTCTTCTCACATTATGTATGAAGCTGTAGGTGCTCCAACACCTCTCTGCAGAAGAAGTATTCACAACTTGTGAGAGAAATTTTTTTGCCAACTTTGGCAAAAGTCCCATGCCGCCATATGCTTCCCACCATGTGAGAGCATCAAATCTGTCTCTGTCTTCCATTGCATGGAAAGAACCAAAGTTACCAGTGCAACTGAAGTATCTGCCTAATTCAAGGCGCAATCTAGCACACTCCTCATTGTCGGGGACCAACTTGTCTAATGCCTTCATGTACCCCTCTTGTACCTCTGGATCTGTGTGAGGTTTGATTCTAACCCCACTTCCAGGTGTAGGTTGGGCCAACCAAGATGGAGAGTAGTATTTTGGCATAAGGATATATGCCAAGGCATGTAGTGGAACATTGAGTTTATTCCACCGTGCACACACATAGTCGTGAATCATTGCATACAAGTTGGGATCATTATCCTTAACAACATCTTTTATTTGCCTCAACATGCTATTCATCTGCTCATAAACCTCCCCAATCACTAGTTTATCTGTATCTGAAAAACGAATCATGTGATAAATGGGCTTGGTGAAATTCAAAATTTCCCTCACACGTGCCCAAAACAAAAGGTCAAGGGTGGTCTCCTTCACATGTTCAAAACCTTGCTTGTCAACTATTGTTGTTGCCCTATCCTTTAATACTTGCCAGTGTGGGCTTGATACCATTTGCTGCCAATGACTCTCTTATCTTCAAAAGGCGCCCGAAGGTGAGGTAATAGCTAGCAAATCTAGTCTTAGCTATCTTCAACAATTCCAATTTGGAGTGAGCACGGAAAAGCCCATGGGTATTGCTATGATTTGTAATAAATCTTATCATTTTTTACCTCTCTTGTATAAATCACTAATGATATCATGCATCAAAAGGTTCATTGTGTGAACCAAACACCCAGACCAAAATATGATGGGGTATTTATCCTCAATAATTGCTCCTGGTGCCTTACAGTTAGCAGCATTATCAGTGATGACTTGGATGACATTGTATGGCCCAGTTTTTTCAATTATTTCAAGTAATGTTTCTGCAATGTTAATGTCGGTCTTGAATTTGTCTGAATAATCATATGCTGAAAGGAATATTGCACCACTAACCGACACAACCAGAACACTAATCAATGACTTTGCTTTTACATTGGTCCATCCATCAGATACAATGGACACCCCATGCTCATTCCAAGAATTTGTCATTCTAGCCAAAGAATTGTTTATTTTAGCTTTTTCATGATCAAGTCCCACGGTTCTGGCCTTGTCATACCCATGGCTCTTGTATCCTTTGGGGGCATCATTAATGGCAGAAACCATTTCATGCCAATAAGGTGAGCGAAGAACATTGAATGGCACCCTACATGCATATAGAAACCGGAATTTTTTTGAATCCACATCATTCCTACACCCTTCGTCAAGGAAATCGGATACGGTTCTACGCCTTAAGGAGATGTTTGGTCCATCCATTGCCATGGGTGGAAGTTGATGGACTTCTTTGTCCATGATGTGATGGACCTGATGGTGTATAAGAATCAATGAAACCCCTAGATCTTTTAGATCTTTGTAGGGCAGCCTCCTCTTCCTTTCTATATTTCTCTCTCTCTGTTGCTGGCACACTTACACAATTTTGATTCCTAGATTTTTGTCTCCATCCCCTGGCATTATCCCACAAAGGTGCCTTCTGGCATGGGTGTATGAACTTGTGTATTCTTTATTGCAACGGGGGCAAAGAAATTTAGTGGTTCCACCACCTTTCCATCCTTCCTGCCTCTGAACATATTTCCACAAAGGTGTTTGACTTTGGTCTTGTTTAGTTGGGGTCTCTGTGGCCTCATGTTCTCCACTCTCCCTTTCCTCCTCAGCATACTCCTCCTCCTCTTCAGGATTTTCATCAAATCCACTATAACCCACTTCTTCATCCTCCTCTTCTCTAATGGGCCTCTTTCTTCTACTCTCCAATACCATTATTATAAAGGAAGGAACCAACATGAAGAAAATCCCTAGCCACATAGCCATGATGTTTCAAGTTTCAAGTTTCTAGCCTGCAAAAAATGGAGGAATGCCAAATGGGAATAGGAAATGCAACATAGGAAAAAAACAATTCAATTTTTCACTTTTCAACACACTAAAATGCAACACTGAGAAAAAAAATCAAGTTTTCATTTTTGAACAACTTAAAAATGATTCCTTGAAAATAAAAAACTAGATTAGAAGTCCTACCTCTTTGTCCTGACTCTTGCAATCCTCCTCTTGCTCTCTTGCAGCTTGCTCCTTGCTCTCTCCTTGGCACTTCCACTCTCCAAACTCTCAAGCTCTCTTAGTGTGTACAGATTTCAAAGTATCTGCTTTTTCAAGGACCTGACTTTTTAGATAGTCGATTAGTCCAATTACCATAACGTAATTGTTAATTGTGGCGTGTTAAAATATATATCTATCTATATATATATATATATCTATACTAATTACTAGTTAATTAATCATTATTACAATTATCATTACTATTACTATTTATATTATTTATATATATTATATTTGTAACAATATGGTAGTATGACATTCTTCTTTAATGTGAGGATCATGTGCTCTCCCTTAAGAAAGACAAGATAATTAGGTTGCATGCTTAAGAAAGTTGATGCTTATTGTGTCTAGTCATTGCTTTTTATGTTAAAAGAAGATACTTGCTTAGATATGTAGTTTAACTTTTAAGCCTTCCTTTGAAAAGTTCAGAAATGTATTCTAGATCTTTAATTTCATTTCTTTCATTAATAATGCCACCACATTGGATGTTAATGTGCATAGAAGCAGATAAGTATGTCCACATAGGCTAAGTCTCAAGCATGCAAAAGTCATCCAAGACCTTCTTAGGAACTTGCTCGTGTTGAGCAAGTGTCTATTATGATATTTTTCCCAAGTCTAACTTATGAAAATCACATTGATTAATGTTGGCTATAGTGCTAAGGTTGTCTAAGGAAAAGTGAATTATTCACGTTAGTGACTTAGATATAATCTCAACCATTTTTTTTGTTTACTAGAGGAATTGGCAACTGGGCCGGTCTTGTACTTGCCTGACACAAGGTCGATTCTGACTGCTACCACTATAACTCTAGGCGAACCATGCCACCCCTCGCATGCGACCCACGGGTAAACTGGGGGGACTTAAACCTCGAATCTCATGGTACATAACACTTCATTATCACGACAATCACCAATTGGGCTGCCCCCCAGGGGCTGATCTCATCGCAACCATTGATCTCAAGCGGGTTAGGATTTAATCTTAGCGATCCATCAGTTTGGAGATTCGGGTTTGAGTTCTAGCATAATCAAGAATTATAAAAGACAGCCTAAGTGAAGGAGGAAGACAAAACACAAGTGACAAATGATTTGCAGATTTGAGAGAGAGATTTTCTAAAGTGAGTGAGACACTCAAGGGCCGAAGATAAAAGAAAAAGATTGTATCAGTGAGGGAAAATTTTGAAGAGGGAGATTGAGCAATCTTCCAACAAAGACGGCCATACCAATTTCTCAACACAAGACAACAAGGCTGCACATGTGGAGCGTGAAGGGATTTAGAAGAGCATATGGGACTCACGTGTGACAGGTTTGTGTTGCAGAACCCACACGTGCCGTGTAAAGCGAGCAGCAGCATATCGCATGTGCTGCGCAAGGAGTGGCAAAAACTTGCACGTGCCACATGGAGGAGAGCTTCAGTGGGTTTGCACGTGGTAGGGTGCAGATCAGAATTTTCAGGGAGCGAGATTCTCAGTTTCAATTGGTGTAAATTTCTATTTCTTTGTGGGCTATTTTCCCTCTAAGGGAGCCCTTATTTATTTTGAGAAACAGAAGTTAAGGATAAATTGGAAGGTTTATATTTTCTGCTGTGTGATTGATTTCCTACTTGTCCTTCTGCTGTAAAATTTTACTGTTAAAAATACCGGTATATTTTATTCAGTAATTTCAGAAAATAATTTATTGGGTCAAATAAATTTCTGGATTATAAAAATTTCTTGGGCTATAAAGCAGATCTGATATTTAGAAAATTAACATTGGAATCTCTTATAACCAATAATATCTGAAGCTCAAAACTCAAAGAAAGGTGTAGTTATGACTCAACCAAATTTCCCATGTTGTTCCAAAGTATAAGTCATATTCATTGTACAGTTCCAACACATAATTCATAACCAAATTTCCATTGTTTTCTTGGATTATTCTTCTGTCTCCTCCAATATCTGGGATATCATTGGAGGCAACATTGGAATTTAGGCAAGAACATTATGGAATAAATTAGCTGATGAGGTAAGATAAGATAAATTAAGTATATTGATTTTCAACAAATAACCAAAAATAGGTCAATGGGTCTAAAATAGTACTTCTGATACTGATTTGTTATATATGATTAGTATGGCTTCCTTGCTCTAATTTTATTGTTTCCTTTCAGGTTGGGTTCTTACTCTCTACATCTGCCAATGTGGTTGCTCATCAAACAGAGCTAGATGAAACTTCATATGTTGAACCTGAATTCACGGATAGTTCATTGTTATTAGAACAGGTAGGTCATTCTTTCTCCATGCTACTGGAAATCATATTCGTTAAAGGTTTTCCTTTCCTAATGTCCTCTGGCAATTTTATTATGTTGTAGGAAGCACAGACAGAACTTTCGAAGCAAGTAAGACTAGGGTTTATCTGTGGACTTGTTCCCAAAGCCAAGGCTATACAATTTGAAAGGATTCTTTTTCGTGCTACAAGGGGAAACATGTTATTCAAGCACGTGGCAGTTGAGGAACATGTAAAGGACCCAGTGCTATGTGAAATGGTACATTCAGACTCCTGTTACAGTGGAAAATTTGCGTAATGACTATTTGATTGATATGACAGCATTGCCAACAATACAATAATGCATTTATAAACAGATTAAAATGGATGTTTTCCGTTAATTTTTTGTGGCACAGGGTTTGGTAGCCCTTGATAACAAGAAAATGATGTATATTGTAACATCAAGATGAAAAGTTCATGATATATGATATATCTACAGTCTGTTCATCTTTTACTTGAATAATTTAACTCACCACATTTAAAAGTTTCATAGATTACTCTCTTGCTTGCTAGTAGAACGATTTTAAAAATAGAAGTGTCTTATTTTTCATGTAGAAAATTTATCAGTTGTACATGCTGATTGCTAATATGTTCACAAGATGGAAGCGCAAACTCTATTTAGAGCACGAAAAGAGATGAATTAGAAATGGAATAATTACACAAATGCTGTTTTTACCACAATCAGAACATTCATTTGAAAAAGCATTTTAGCCAAAGCGGTAGATTATTATTTCTATACGAATATAATGGTGGATTATACATCTAATAGGTTATTATGGGCTGGCAAAATCTTTAAAGTCATACATCATATTGTTATGAGTTTGTCATAAAAGGTGCCCTAGTTTGATATCATGCTTTAAGTCCTGCGCTTCGTAGAAAAATGCAAACAATGTAGAATTCTGATAGTTCATGGAGATAAAATACAAAATGCCTGAGCTCATCTATACAGCTCTCAGATAAACTAAGGTTCAACTTTTATGGGGAACTTTCTTTATTTATTTTTACATATAAATAATATGAACATTTTCACCTCTGATGAATCATGGGATATTGATTGATTCAACCAGTCAATCTGAAAGAGGTGTTCAAGCAAGACTTGTGTTAGTTTGTGCAGCTAGTTGTTTTATACCTCTTCAAGAATTTAAAATGTAAGAGCTCTATATTCCAAGATTTTGTTATGCTGTTTTTATTTGTTCGTGCAAAATGGTATCCTTCCTCCTTGACTGACATAATAAGTGCAGGCACGTGATTGCTACTCTCATTGCCTCTGAGCATCCCTTTACTCGAATCATAACAAAATACGAGTAGTTTCTTGAGTCCCTCCCTCACAGCTAGCTGGAATTTTACAGTAACCAAGGCACACTTCTTATATCTTTCTCGAGTATGCTCCAGGCATGTACGATGGCCAGATCCATATAGGTATAAAAAGGTACATAACTTCCAGGCAGTGGTCATGTGTAAATTTGTAATGTAATCAATGAACTTCTATGCAATGTTCATGTTTAATGTAATCAACGAAGTGTTATAGGACTATTCATAACATTATATGTTGGAACTTGGGCCTTCCATTTACCATCTAGGGGTAGACATGTTTAACTGGCAACGGCCATTTACTCCCTATGACATAGATACACCTTTCCACCATGCTATAATAGAAGTATAAATAAATATTGTGGATAATCTTGCTGATTTTTAATGTACCTTGGACAAGTGGTTTCCCATGGGTTAGTCTTTACCTAGGGAAAAGTGTCCAAAATAATTCTTTTCCCAAGTATGACTTTATAAAGTGAAAGTGACTTTATAAGTGGTAGAGTCGGTGTTAAACTATAAAGTGAAAGTGATTTTATAAGTGGTAAAGTCAATATTAAGTTATAAAGTGAAAGTGACTTTATAAGCGGTAAAGTCAATATTAAATTATAAAGTGAAAAGTGACTTTTGACATAAAGTAAAATGTGGATACTTTATTTAATGGGTGGGTAAAAAAATAGAAAATGAGAATTAAATACACATTTATTCCTATCCCTTGATCTAAATAAATCTGAGCCATTAGATCTTAGGGTTGCCCAAAAGTCATTTAGGGAAACAAAAGGGGGAAAAGAAAAAAGAGACTGCATGCATTCATTCATTCTTCATGAGTAGATTGGAGAAAGGAGGCTAAGGCTGGAGAAAAGTTCTGTAAGAGAAATTTGTTGCAGCAAGCTGAAGGAATCCGTACAGTACGGTCCGCGTCTGTACAATGCATTTTCAGCTTCAAGTGGGCACGATTTTGAATTTTCAAGTAGTTTTGGGTTGAAGAGATAAGTTGTATTTTGCTGTTTTGTTTTGTCTGCAAATGTATTTTCCTGAAATTGAAAGATAAATAAATTTGAAGTGCTCTTTAACAGGTTTTTCCCAGAGAAGATTGAAGGGGTTTTGCCTGGATCTAAGTTGACCAAAAATCTGTATATTTTTTTTATGCGTTGCTGGTCTGTTTATGTCCATATTTGTTTTCAGCGTGTGTTGAAACTTGACAGTCTCATGTGTTTTAATCTGAAAATTTCATATCCATAATTCTATATGTTGAATGTAAGTTTATAGAAAAGTGAATTAACTGAATGAGAGTGATAAGGTGAAATTAAAACATGGTTGGGATTGCATGAAACTTTTTAATCATCAAATTCAACATGGTATTAGAGCTACAAGCTGAAAATTGGAGTTTGAACAACAGACAATATTTTGGGACAACAAATAGTGGTTTGGACAACAACCTGATATTTTGGGACAACAAGGTGAAATTTCACACAGATTGAACTTTTGGGACAACAAGGTGTGCTGGAAAGTTCATTTCTCCATTTTCTTGGTTTTGTAAATTTTGGATAGTAGTGATGGCCATGTTCTTAAGGATAGAGGACAAACTGGATGGGATATCAAACTATGCCGTTTGGAAGGACAAAATTCAGACAGTGTTTGAGGAGGCAACAATTTGAGACATAGTGCAGCAAAAGGTTGTACCTCCCACTATTGCAGATGAACTTGCTAAATTCATAAAAAATAATGCAAAGACAAATGATTTTGATGGACACTCTGAAGGATCATGTGGTTCCTCATGTGAGAGGAAACACATATGCATATCAGATGTGGACAGCTCTAACCGCTCTCTATTAGAGTACCAATGAAAGCAAGAAGATAGTACTCAAAGAACAATTGAAGAACATCAGGATGACAAAGGCTGAAAGTGTAGTTCATTATCTTGGCAGGATCAAATAGGTACGTGATGATTTGACTGCTATTGGTGAGGCAGTTGCACCCACAGAGTTAGTCAGGATAGCCGTAGCGTGACTTCCTAAGTATTGTGAGGTCTTTGGAGATGCTGTTACCTTTAGGGAGAATCTTCCTAATTGGGACAAATTCTGGGATGATTGTGTGTAACATGAGATACGAAAGACTGGCAGTGGTAGGGTGAAGATAGCAGATGAGGAGGATGTAGCCTTGACAACCAGGGGGAAAGAACAAAGAGAAGGCCAAGAAAGGGGCCTCATTAGATGTGGCTACGGGAAAGGAGAATCAGAAGAAGAAAGATACTAATATGTCAGGGACTTTTCATTTATTACTTCTACATCTAGTAGGAGTACATCATCCGATGTGTGGTACCATAGACAATGGGGCTTCCTGCCATATGACAGGTGCACGGGAGTTCTTTTCAAAGCTTACAGAGAGGGCACTTGATATTGAGATTGTACTAGGAGATGACCGCACTGTGAGAGCTGTTGGTGTGGGGACTGTGACCTTTGAGATGGAGTCTTTGCCTCATTTGAAGGTCATGGATGTTTTGTATGTTCAGGGGATGAAGAAGAACTTGATTTCAGTGTCTGCTATGGAGGAGAAGGGGTTTGATGTCACTTTCTCAGGAGGGCAGGTATTGATACTTCCCAGGGGAGCTTCCATCACTTCGGCTAAAGTGATTGGAGTCCGCTCTGGGAAACTATACAGGTTCAGTTTTCAGTCAGCAGGAGCATTGGTGAGTAGCACATCTGGTAGCACTCACACTAGTACCACCAACAGTAGAGACTTGTGCGAGTTATGGCCCCAGAGGATGGCGCATATGCATCATGGAGCTTTGAGAGTTTTGAGGGAGATCACTACTGGAGTTCCTGATTTCAATGTCGAACATTATGAGGTCTATAGAGGGTGTGCTTTGGGAAAGTACACCAAGTTACCATTCCCAACGAGCGACAACATATCTATAGGTACACTAGACTTGATTCATACTGATGTTAGTGTTTGTATGTCTCATGTGTCCTTGGGTGGTTGAGCATTATGTTATATTCATTGATGACTACTCTAGGAGGACTTGGATATATTTCCTGAAGACCAAGGGTGAGGTCTTCAGTCGCTTTAAAGAGTTCAAAGCTCTTGTGGAAAAGCAGACATGTAGGAAGATTTTGGTCTTGAGGTCAGACAATGGTGGTGAGTACATCGATGGTGGGTTTCCTGACTTCTGTGCACAAAAGGGCATTAGGAGAGAGTTCACGGTTCCTTACAAACCCCAACAAAATGGGGTGTCTGAAAGGAAGAACAAAGCTATTGTTGGGGCTACTAGAGCAATGATTCATGATCAGGGGTTGCCTTTGCTTTTGTGGGCTGAGGCTTGCAATACTGCTGTTTATCTCCAGAACAGGAGTCCTCACAGAGTATTGGGGAATATGACTTCGGAGGAGGCTTTCATTGGAGATAAGCCTCATGTGGGGCATCTTCATATCTTTGGATGTCTCGCATATTCTTATATCCCCAAGGAGCAGAGGACGAAGCTGGAACCCATGGCAGAGAAGGGTATCTTTATGGGTTACAACGAGACTTCGAAGGCCTATCGGATCTTCATTCCTTCTAAACGGAGAGTGGTGATTAGGAGGGATGTGAAGTTCGAGATGGAGAGGGCCTATCAGAGATCACAGGAGTATGATGAGAGAGTGTCACAAACTTCTCCTCAGTAAGGAGGTTAGGTACAAGGAGCATGATCTCAGGGTTCTGGATCGACTAGTACAGGAGTTACTTTAGTGTCAGTGACATCTGGGGCACCGGTGGCGAGTTCACCGAGCACTTCTTTAGGGAGTCCACCGGTACAAAGTTCACATGGCACTTCAACTGACACAGGTACAGGTTCTTCGAGGACAGGTGCTGGTACAATCACACTAGGGTTAGTTGGCAGACCTTTAGGTTCACCAGTCTGGGGGACAGAGGATGAGGCTCCCTATGGGGAAGCTTCTTCAGGGAAGAGGAGGCCCAAGTGGCTTCAAGACACCTTGAAGGAAGCAGAGTCCGTTGGTACTCTAAAGAGGGTGAAAGGGAGAGTGTGCCACTTGAGCGATTTTGCAGTTATGTAGTCAAGGCTACCAACATTGTTGACTCTGAGCCTACTAGCTCTGAGGAGGCTGCCAACCAGGAGGTGTGGAGAGAGGCTATGGTGGAGGAGTATGCCTCAATCATTAAGAACAATGTATGGGAGGTGGTGCCTAGGCCTGAGGGCATGTCAATTGTGACTTCCAGGTGGCTCTACAAGATCAAACATGCTGCAGATGGCAGCATTGAGAAGTTCAAGGCGAGGTTTGTGGCTAGAGGGTTCTCACAGATAGAGGGAGTTGACTATGATGAAACCTTTGCCCCTGTAGCTCGGTACATTTCTATCCGGTCCCTTATTTCTACTGCTGCAGAAATGGGTTGGCAGATCCATCAGGTGGATGTGAAGACCACATTTATCAACGAAGTTATAGAGGAGGAGGTGTATGTTAAGCGGCCACAGGGCGTTGAGGTACTTGGGCGAGAGACCCATGTATGCCGGTTGAGGCAAGCACTCTACGGACTTAAGCAAGCTCTGAGAGCTTGGTATTCGAGGATTGATACTTACTTGCAGCAGATGAGTTTCATGAAGAGTGATGCAGATCCGAACTTATACTGCGTTGTTGTAGGGGATGATCCACTCATTCTTGTGCTATATGTTGATGACTTTTTCATTACTGGGACAAAGAGACTGATTAGTGGTTGCAAGGAGGATCTTTTTATGGAGTTCGAGATGAAGACCATTGGGCTAATGCATTACTTTTTGGGGCTTGAGGTGTGGCAGGAGGGACATATCTTTCCGGGGCAGGGACAATATGTTGTGGATGTGTTGAGCAAATTTCACATGGCAGACTGTAGACCCATGTCTACACCTATGATCACCAACTGGAAGAAGCATCATGCTTCAGATTCTAGTTTGGTGGATCCGACATTGTATAGGTAGCTTATTGGGTCCTTGATGTATCTGGTCAATGATGGGCCAGATATATGCTTTGCAGTGAACACACTTATCTAGTTCATGGTTGAGCCTAGGAGGGTGCATTGGGTAGCTGCAAAACACATTCTTTGCTACGTGCAAGGGACTGTTGATTATGGTCTGGACTATAGACAGGGAGATGGAGTGAGGTTGGCAGGTTGCATAGATTCAGATTGGGCAGGGTGTGCTTTTGACAGGAAAATCACTTCAGGGTGTTGCTTTGGATTGGGTTCGACAGTTGTGTCGTGGTTCAGTCGAAAGCAAAAGTCAGTTGCTTTGAGTTCTTCTGAGGCTGAGTATATGACCGCTAGCCAGGCTAGTTGTGAGGCCATTTGGCTTCACAAGTTATTGTATGGCCTATTTGATCGGGAGTTGAGACCGACGGTTATTCATTGTGATAATCAGAGTTGCATTAAACTCACGAAGAATCCAGTGTTTCATGACAGGTCAAAACACATTGACATCAAATATCATTTCATCAGAGACTATGTTCAGAAGGGGGCAATGAAGCTGGAGTATATATCCATTATCGACATATGAGCAGGTGGCCGATGTTCTCGTGAAGTCCTTGCCAAGAGGCAAGCATGTCCATTTCAGGGACAAGATGGGTGTGGTGGGAAACACTTTCCTCAGTAAGGAGTGTTGATTTTTAATGTACCATGGGCAAGTGGTTTCCCATGGGTTAGTCTCTACCTCGGGAAAAGTGTCCAAAATAATTCTTTTCCTAAGTGTGAATTTATGAAGTGAAAGTGACTTTATAAGTGGTAAAGTCAATGTTAAATTATAAAGTGAAAAGTGACTTTAGACATTAAGTACAATGTGGGTACTTTATTTAGTCTCATCACTTGATCTAAATGAATTTGAGCCATTAGATCTTAGGGTTGCCCAAAAGTCATTTAGGGAAAAAAAAAGGAGGAAAAGAAAAGAGAGACTGCATGCATTCATTATTTCTTCATGAGCAGATTGGAGAAAGGAAGTTGAGGGTTGGAGAAAAGTTTTGAAAGAGAAATTTGTTGCAGCAAGCTGAACGAGTGATTTCTGGCAAAGCTGGGCACAAAAATAAAGGCATAGAAGACAACAGAAGGTACAGTACAAACAACATTTAATGTTGTGAGCTACACGCAATTAGAGAGAAGATTTTGAGCAAACTTTTTTTTTTTTGGAAAAAAAATCTGTACAGTCTGTACAGCGATATGAAAATCCGTACAGTACATTACATTTTCAGCTTCAAGTGGGCACAAAAATCAAGGCAAGGTGGACACGGTTTTCAAGGAGTTTTGGGCCTCAAGAGATAAGTTGTATTTTGCTGTTTTGTTTTGTTTGCAAATGTATTTTTCATGAACTTGAAAGATAAATGAATTTGAAGAGCTCTCTAACAAGTTTTCCCCGGAGAAGATTGAAGTCTTTTGCCTGGGTCTAAGTTGACCTAAAATCTGTGTATTTTTTTGTGTTGCTAGTCTGTTTATGTCCATATTTATTTTCAGCATGTGTTGACAGTTCCATGTGTTTTAGTCTGAAAATTTCATTTCCAGAATTCTATATGTTGAATGTAAGTTTATGGGAAAGAGCATTTAATTGAATGAGAGTGGTAATAAATCAAATCGGGTTGCGATTGTAGGAAACTTTTTAGTCATCAAATTTCAACAAATCTTGAAGATAGCATGAAGAATAATGAGAACCGCAGAAATCTGAAGCATTATACAGTTTTCATTATGTTCCCTTTTTGAAATACATTGCCTAATTTCAACCATAAGATGGTGATCCATGGCTTATGAAATACAAGTATGTACACTTGTTAAGTTAGTAAAAGTGAGGTTCATGTTGAAATTTGGTTACCAGAGGACAGGTGGTTCCCTAAGGCTTTGATCTTTGGTCTAGGGAAAAGTGTTCAAAAGAATTTACTTTTTCTCCTAAAGTGGCTTCATAAAGTTATAAAGTAAAATCTAATTTAAAAGTGACTTTAAGTGAAAAAGTTACTAAAATCTAATTTTAAAGTGACTTTAATAAAGTTAATGCAAAATTAGAAAGGAAAAGTGACTTTGGAAATAAATGACTAAGTGGGTCTTTATTAAAGTGGGGTGAATTAAAAAATAGAAAGTGAGATTTAAAAGAGCATTTAATCTTCAGCCCTAGATCTAAAGCTATTTCAGCCATTGGATTTGGGCATAACCTAAAAGTCAATTAGAGTTCTATTAAAAGAGGAAAATGAGAGAAAAGGTCATTCATTCATTAATTCTTTCATGAGCATATTGAGAGAAGGAGAAGGAGAAAGCTGAAGAGAATTTTCTGAGTAGTGAGAAGGAGGGCAGCCACACTAACTTTTAGCAAATTAGTACAGTAGGGCAGAGCACGAAGTTCGAGGCAAGTGGGCACGAATTTGAGGAGAGAAAACTGCAGGTTTCGAGGGAGGCCGTACAGCCATTCCGACATTGTTTTCGAGGCTGTTCGTACAGTTTTGAAGGCTGTAATTTTTTTGTTTTGTGGGCACGGAAACCAAGGTGTATTTTGGCACGGTTTTCGAGATAAGTTCTGTTTCAAAGTTGCTGTAATTTTTTTGCTGTGTAAATTTCTGCATCACTGTAAAAACAACATTCAGAAAAATAAAGAGAAACTTTCGAACTGGTTTTCCCCAAGAGTTGTAGAGGGTTTTTCTAGGGTCATGTTGACCAAAAATCACTATGTTAAAATGTTTTGTGTGGCTGTTTTAGTCTGCTGATTTTTATTTCTGCAATTTCCAGCATTGTGAAAATTTTCCAGAATTTGTGTTTTTAGAAAATATTTATTTTCCAGCTTGTTGAATGTAAAGTTATGGGTAAGGGCATTTAACTATTTGGAGAAATAAGGTGAAACTGAAAACCGGGGTGGGAAAATAGAAATTTCTACATGGTATCAGAGCTTGGGTGCTGAAAGTGCAGTTTGGGACAACAAAGAGAAAAATTACAGGTTGTTGTTTTTTCACTCAGAAAATTCCAGCAAAATGATTTTTCACACACAAGGATGTCATTGAGATTGAGGGTGGAAGATAGGTTGGATGGGCATAGTAATTACATCGTTTGGAGAGAAAGAATGCAGAGCATATTTGAGGAGGGAGAAGTCTGGGATATCATGGTTCATACCCAACAACAGCCTGTTAATGTGCCTACTGATGCTGTTCAGTTGGCAACATTTAATAAAAAGAATAACAAAGGAAAAAGACTGATTCTGGATGGTATTAAAGACCATGTGATTCCCCATGTGAGAGAAAAAAGACATGCTCATGAGATGTGGTCTGCCTTGACCAATCTCTGTCAAAGTACCAATGAGAACAGAAAGATGGTTCTAAGGGAGAAGCTGAAGACCATTAAGATGGGGAAGAATGATAGTGCAATTGGTTATCTCACAAAGATAACTAACGTGAGAGATGCATTGGCAGCAGTTGGAGAGGTCATTCCAAACACTGAGTTGGTGCGGATTGCAGTGAATGGCCTTCCTACTTCATGGTTGAATTTTGCTGATGGGGTTTGTGCACGTGAGACCCTTCCCACATGGGAGAGGTTTTGGGATGATTGCATTCAGACAGAGATCAGGAAGAGTCAACTTGGGGCAGCCAAGCCAGTTGAGCAGGATGAGGATGTAGCATTTCTGGCCGGAGGTAAGAGAGGCAAAGGCAAGAAACATGCTTCCACAAGTGGTAGTGGGGGCAAAGGCAAAGGTAAAGGTATACAGGAGAACACGCAGAAGGACTACTCCAAAGTGAAGTGTTGGAGTTGTCAGAAGATGGGACACTATGCAGTTGTGTGTCCGGAGAAGAAGAAGGGGAAGAACCAAACCATTATAGCATCAGCAGAGATTGAGGACTTTTCAGATATATTTGACCGAGAGTTTGGGTTCAGTGCTTGTGAGTCCACTAGTGCAGGATCACCTGCCACGGAGGTTCAGAGGGAGCATGCATTTCCCTCGACTAGCGGAGCATCTTCAGGTATCTGGTATGTGGATAGTGGGGATTCAAGTCATATGACAGGAGTCCGTGAGTACTTCTCAGAGCTTTCAGGGAGTGGCATTGATATAGAGGTAGTACTCGGTGATGACAGTGTTGTTAGAGCAGTCGGTGTGGGGACACTGACATTTGATAGGGAACCCAAACCTCCCTTGATGGTGTCAGATGTTTTGTATGTGCTAGGGATGAGGAAGAACCTCATATCTGTCTCAGCACTGGAGGAGAGAGGGTATGAGATATTGTTTAGGAGAGGACAGGTGCTGATATATCCTAGGGGTACTCCAGCTGAGTCAGCTAGAGTGATAGGTGTAGGCCATGCAAAGGTGTACAAGTTTGCATTTCAGCCCCTTATGGCATTGAGCAGTAGCACCGACAACAGAGCTAGCAGTTCTGAGCTGTGTGAGATTTGGCACCGCAGGATGGGGCACATGTATCATGGAGCTTTGAGGACATTGCGGGAGATCACTACAGGTGTGCCAGATTTCAGTACTGATCACATTGATATATGCAGAGGATGTGCGATGGGCAAGTTTGCCAAATCCCCTTTTCCCGGCAGTGACAACAGAGTGACTGGGATACTTGATTTGATTCATTCCGATGTGAGCGGTTGGATGTCTCATGTTTCCTTGAGTGGATATGAGTATTATGTGTTATTCATTGATGATCACTCCAGGAGGACCTGGATTTATTTCTTGAAGACCAAGAGTGAGGTCTTCAAGCGGTTTCAGGAGTTTAGAGCTCTTGTGGAGAGACAGACAGGTCGGAAGATCAAGTCCCTGAGGTCGGAAAATGGAGGTGAGTACACCCTTGGAGAGTTTGTTGAGTATTGTGCAGAGGCAGGCATTAGGAGGGAGTTCATAGTTCCTTACAACCCCCAGCAGAACAGGGTTGCAGAGAGGAAGAACAGATCCATCATTGGGGCTGCCAAAGCCATGTTACATGATCAGGGGTTACCTTTGTTTTTGTGGGTAGAGGCCTGCAATATTGCTGTATACTTGCAGAACAGGAGTCTGCATCGTCCCTTGGGGCATGTGACTCCAGAGGAGGCTTTTTCTAGGAAGAAGCCTGATGTTGGTCACTTCTGTATCTTTGGGTGTATTGCATACTCCTACATACCCAAGGAGAAGAGGACCAAGCTAGAGCCCACTGCAGAGAAGGGTAACTTTGTGGGCTATAGTGAGACCTCGAAAGCCTTTCAGGTCTATATTCCTGCTTCGAGGAAAGTTGTTATCAGGCGGGATGTGAGATTCGAGGAGGACCGGGCTTTCAGGAGGTCACGGGATTTAGAGTATCGGGATCAGCCAGGCCCTCAGCAACAGTTGAGTCAGTCACAGAGATCCAGTGGGTAGGGGTCAGGAGGATCCGGAGGTACATCTATGACGATGTCTGGTCCGTCAATGAGCAGTGGCTTGCAGAGTCAGAGGGGTGGTGCTTCAGGCAGCATGTAGAGTAGTCCACAGAGCAGTTCACAAAGGGAGTCCATTAATGGACAGTGCACATGGTACTTCAGCGTCTAAAGGTTCAGGTTCAGGCAGGAGGACAACAGACCGATAGTTAGGAGTTCAGACTTCTGATGAGGAGGAGGAGTTTCATTCTCCAGTGGGAGAGGTGTGCTCAGGGAAGAGGAAGCCCAAGTGGCTTCAGGATACCTTGAGAGAGGCCACATTTGTTGCTGCGCCTAAGAGGCCGGTCAGAGAGAGCAGACCACCTGAGAGGTTTTGTAGCTATATGGCAATGGTTGCCAACATCATTGACTCTGAGCCTTCTAGCTATGAGGAGGCAGCTAGCCAGTAGGTCTGGAGAGATGGCTTGTAGGAGGAGTATTCTTCTATCATGAAGAATGATGTTTGGGAGGTGGTGTCGAGGCCTGAGGGCAAATCCGTGGTGACTTCCAGATGGATTTACAAGGTAAAGCATGTTGCAAATGGCAGCATTGAGAAATTCAAAGCGAGGTTTGTGGCTAGAGGGTTCTCCTAGGTAGAGGGAGTAGATTGTGAGGAAACCTTTGCTCCCGTGGCTCGATATACTTCGATTCGCTCCATTATATCGATAACAGCAGAGATGGGTTGGAAGATCCACTAGATGGATGTGAAGACCGCATTTCTCAATGGCTTCATACAAGAGGAGGTGTACATTGAGCAGCCACAGGGCTTTGAGGTGCATGGGAAGGAGTCCCATGTGTGCAGACTGAAGAAGGCCCTTTATGGCCTGAAGCAAGCTCCCAGAGCTTGGTACTCCAGGATAGATACGTACTTGTAGGAGATGGGTTTCACAAAGAGTGAGGCAGATTCGAACTTATACTTCATTGTGATAGGTGAGGAGCCTCTCATTTTGGTGCTGTATGTGGATGACTTGGTCCAGGTGTAGAGAGACTCATAAAGCACTGCAAGAGAGATCTTGCGTCAGAGTTTGAGATGAAGGACATCGGCTTGATGCATTACTTTTTGGATTTGGAGGTGTGATAGGAGGAGGGGCATTTCTTGAAGTATATTGTGGACATCCTTGGAAGATTCCACATGGAGGATTGTAGACCCATGTCGACACCGATGATCACCAACTAGAAGAAGCTTCATGCTTCAAATTTCGAGTTGGTGGATCCCACATTGTATAGACAACTGATTGGTTCCTTGATGTATTTGGTCAACACCAGACCAGATATATGTTTTGCAGTCAACACGATGAGTCAGTTTATGTGTGAGCCTAGGAAGGTTCACTGGATTGCTGCAAAACACATTTTGCGATACTTGCAGGGAACAGTGGAGTATCGTCTGGGTTATAGGCAGGGGGATGGAGTGAGATTGGCAGGTTACATTGATTCTGATTGGGTAGGTTGTGCTTCTGATAGGAAGAGCACTTCAGGGTGCTGTTTTGGGTTGGGTTTGGCAGTGGTGTCGTGGTTCAGCTGGAAGCAGCAGTCAGTAGCATTGAGTTTAACGAAAGAAGAGTATATGGCAGCCAGTCTAGCTAGTTGTGAGGCCATCTGGCTTCGCAAGATGTTGTTTGGCTTATTTGGTCAGTCGTTGAGACCTTCAATGATTTACTGTGATAATCAGAGTTGCATTAAACTCACGGAGAATCCAGTATTTCATGATCGGTCAAAACATATCGGCATCAAATATCACTTCATCAGAGACTATGTGCAGAAGGGAGCTGTGAAGCTTGAATATATTCCCACTGATGAGCAGGTTGCAGATATTCTTACCAAAGCCTTACCACGGGGCAAGCATGTCTACTTCAGAGATAAGATGGGTGTGGTGAGGAACACCTTCCTCGATAAGAGGGAGTGTTGAAATTTGGTTACCGGAGGATAGGTGGTTCCCTAAGGCTTTGATCTTTGGCCTAGGGAAAAATGTCCAAAAGAATTTAATTTTTCTCTTAAAGTGGCTTTATAAAGTTATAAAGTAAAATCTAATTTAAAAGTGACTTTAAGTGAAAAAGTTACTAAAGTCTAATTTTAAAGTGACTTTAATAAAGTTAATGTAAAATTAGAAAGGAAAAGTGACTTTGGAAATAACTGACGAAGTGGGTTTTATTAAAGTGGGGTGAATTAAAAAATAAAAAGTGAGATTTAAAAGAACATTTAATCTCAGCCCTAGATCTAAAGCTATTTCAGCCATTGGATTTGGGGATAACCCAAAAGTCACTTAGAGTTCTATTAAAGGAGGAAAATGAGAGAAAATGTCATTCATTCATTAATTCTTTTATGAGCAGATTGAGAGAAGGAGAAGGAGAACGCTGAAGAGAATTTTCTGAGCAGTGAGAAGAAGGAGGGCAGCAACACTAACTTTTAGCAAATCCGTACAGTAGGGCAGAGCAAGAAGGTCGAGGCAAGTGGGCACGAATTTCGAGGAGAGAAAACTGCAAGTTTCGGGGGAGGCCGTATAGCCATTTCGGCACTGTTTTCGAGGCTATTCGTACAGTTTTGAACGCTGTAATTTCTGCTGTAATTTTTTTGTTTTGTGGGCACGAAAATCGAGGTGGAGTTTGGCACGGTTTTCGAGATAAGTTCTGTTTCGAAGTTGCTGTAATTTCTTTTGCTGTGTAAATTTCTGCATCACTGTAAAAGCAATATTCAGAAAATAAAGAGAAGCTTTCGAACTGGTTTTCCGCAAGAGTTGTAGGGGTTTTTTCCAGGGTCATGTTGACCAAAAATCACTGTGTTAAAATGTTTTGTGTGGTTGTTTTAGTCTGCTGATTTTTATTTCTGCAATTACTAGCACTGTGAAAATTTTCCAGAATTTGTGTTTTCAGAAAATATTTATTTTCCAGCGTGTTGAATGTAAGGCTATGGGAAAGGGCATTTAACTATTTGGAGAAATGAGGTGAAACTGAAAACCGGGTTGGGAAAATAGAAATTTCTACAGTTCAGCTGAAATTTAATCATAAAGCCAACAATAAATACAAAGTACCAAATGTTTTCGTTTATGTGCCAATTTCGGTCTCACAGTTTTCTAATATGGGGGAAATTTCTGGGGATGACTTATAAAAAATTCCAGCCCTCTTCTAGTAGCAAAGAAAGCGTTGTAGTAATACCAAGTTGGAGGTATCCTTTGAAAAACACCTGCTACCAAGGGGATTGGAAAGTCAATATTAAAACCTTATAGTAATGGGCTCACATATGAATTATAGCAGCTGCAGCTAGCTGGCTTGAAAAGCTAGCAAATTAAGATTTTCTATGCTCACGTACTTGTTGCATGTATACGTTTAGTTTGATTTGAATATTAATGTCTACTAGTTTCCAAACTCTGCCAATAATGTAGGAATGAATGAGAGCATATCAGGAGTGCCAAATCAACTCTAAGAATCTAGAAGAGAAATAGGAGTGAGAAAGCTATAATGAGAAGACCAAGCTATGATAAGCCATAAGTACAATATTAATGATGACCAGAGAGAAGCTTTATACCATGAATATTGTTATCTTGTAGCTCTCTGAATATCCAAGCTTGAGAAGAAGGTAGTGATGAGATTCTTTCCATCGGCAGGTAGTGGGCTACATAGTCTATGCTGCTTAACTGTCAGGGAGATTTGATCTTGGGGCTTCTTGTGACTAGAACCATCCAGATATTGAAATTTGAAAGTATGAAGTAATGAGATTGGAACTAGCAATACATGAAGATCTGTTGCTCAACATACTCTGTCGAAAGTGGATGATCTCAGAAAGGAACAATGCTACCCTCTTTGTGCTTGTACTGTATAATACATCTCCAGGACCCATAGGACTATCTGAACGAACAATGATAATAGTAATTTACTACACTATCTCAGTCTTCTTCCACATGTATAGGTACATCAACAAACATGTATTTTTCTCTAATCTTTGTGGAGATTTGAAAAATCTGTGTTTAATGCAAATTTGGAAATTTTGCTTCAACTTTGAGGTTTGCTGGATATCTTTGTGGGAATTTTTAGCTTTACGGCTAAATCTGAAATGTAAATTACAGTACTTTACGTTTCACTTCTGTGCAATCAAATACATAAGGCAGCTCAACAAAATAAACACGGAACAAATGTACTTAAGAGAACTATGTTTCCATCCTGAAGGGAACAATCTCCATCATATAAGTTTATAACAGATCTGAAAATAACTTATAGACAACAGATTTGCTCTCTTAGCTTCCTTTTACTTGTCAAATCACCCAAATTCTTTTGACAGTTACATTAAATAAGCATTCATAGTCCAACCTAAGTTACCGGAAACTCCTGAAGAATTTGCCGGAAATGCAGATCCCCATTTCTGATACAGAAACGGATACGATTCTTGTTGGATACGTTGTAAAACTGTTTTTGTGCCGTTTCAAACAATCAGAAACTTCAGATTTGGAATTGGATTCGTTTCCAAGGGATTTAAATTTTTTTGGATCCGTTTTCCGGAAATGGATCTAGATTCCACAAAATCGTGATCAGAATCCACCGTTAAAATGTTAAAAAGCGTGAAAATTTGTATAGCCACAAATAAATAATAAAAATGAAGAAATCAGATTTGCAAATAAACTTATTATAAACACAGTCTCATAATGTCTCTTCTAAATCTTTATAAACAACGACACTCCATATATTTATCAAGGATTCTTACTAAGAAAAAGATAGATATTAAAAAATGCAAACAAAAGGGTTTGATGAATGTCTTCGTAAAGAGATCTATTTGAGCGATTAATTTTTATTTTGGTTAAGGTTTTGTTAATTGTCATTGATTTTGCTCTTGAATTTATAAATTCCCCCAATATAACAAATCTTCTCTAGCCAATCTTTTGTCTGCATATAGTCCAGAGACCAAGCTGACATTGAGAAGATTGAAATGTTCAAATAGGTCTTGACAGAATATCCCAAATATCCCATGGGCCTTTTAATTTCCATGCAAGGAAGATAGATATCATCTGCCATGCATGACATGTTCTTTGAAGGAGTTGGACTCGAAAGCAAAAAGGCTGTAGCATTTGTGATTACATTACTAATGATGCTGATAATATGTTGAATGATATAATAATCACTAATGATGATGACAATGTTTATGCTGAATTGATGATGATGATTTGTTTATCTTGAATTCATGATGATGATTATGTATTTTTGGATATGGATTCTAGATTCTAAAAGATGAATAGTAATATATATATATATATATGTTGTTTCCTTGACGTATCGTATCCTGATTTTTTGAAAATTTGCCATATTTGTTTCAAACCCTGTATCTGCATCTGTTTGAGTGCAACTTAGAGTCCAACCAAATGCCTTTAATTTTTCGGATTAAATTATATATAAGCGAAGGAAGGTTTTGGAGATATAAAAAACCTGCGGCCTCCTTGAAATTATTGTCCTAGAGCATGCAAAACAAGCAGCTATAACCAAACGCCTTAAATTTTTTTGGTTAAATTATATATAAGTGAAGGAAGGGTGTGGAGATATAAAAACTTGTGGCCTCCTAGAGCTTGCAAAACAAGTTGTATTAGGAAGAAAAACCTTGGAAAATTTATGCATTAAATTCTTTCCAAAATTTTTGACCCAAGAGCAAAGGCGAATTTGCAAGATACACCAAGTATCAGCTATAAATCAGAGACATAATTCTGAAACCCAAAGAGGCTTGTGGCTAGGGTGACACATTTTCACCCTCAAAGTCGGTCAAAAAAATATTTAGGCGATGATATCTAATTATGATTAATTATCCACCTAAAATATTCCTAGACAACACTTTTTACTTCAAATATTACATGGACATCCCATACAAAAGGGAAATTTTAATATTGACATCTAGAGACAACCAGGTTCGGCGACACATTACAATTTACAGATGATCTAGTATGAGAATTTACATAGATTCGATAACACTAGGACTACACCTAAGACCTTACTATAGAGCCACACTCTGGTTTTGGGGTATTTGTGGGAGAAAAACTTTGCCAATTATTTGGGTTAGAAAACACAAATAATTAGTGGAGGGTAAAAAACTCCTTGGAGTGAAACTCTTTGCTAAGAATCAAAGGCTTACCTAGATGTTTTTACATGGCTTCGTAGTCATACTAGAATCATTTTTACAATGGCCACAAAGTGCTGCAGAATTTGGAATTACAATTTTGACAAAACTGTTGAAAGATGATGCTGATATCTGGATGTCTGACTGCTTGAACATGATGGAATGTTTTGAAAAAAATATATGCTGCTATAGGGTAGTTGACGCAAAGTAGTCAACAGGCCCTGTTACCACTTGACTTGCCTTGTTGGATATGCAAAGTATTTCTCAGGACAAAGCAATTGAAACTTGGAAGATAAACCACTATCACCTTTGTTTGTTTTCTTGCTCTCCAAGGTGAATATAATCACAGTGAGGGGGAAAGACTCTTCTTTGTTTGTGTGCATGGATGGAAAAGGAAGAGTTTGATTAAAAAATTTGAAAACTACCTTTATTATTTAATATATTTGGGAACATTTTTTTTTTTTTAAACTAAAACGGTTATAGATTTTTATTTATCTGAAAGATTGTGGGATCTTTTCCAATCTAATCCCTTGTACAATACAGATTTCTGAATTCTGCCTATTTCCTCTATTACAGATTTCAGGGCATTTGAATATAGCTGTCATTGTTAACAAAAATTAGACCTTTCATGAGTTCACTGCCTTTATTTGCCAATTGGTCCGCTTCACTGTTTAGTTTCCTTAGGATGTGGTAAAATTTGCAGCTGTCAAATTCTTGGAGTACTCTTTTCAATCTGTCCGCGATATTGTTGAGGCTGGGGTTGTTGAAGCGAGCTCCCTTGTTTAAATTTTTTATAATAAGTTCAGAATCTCCAAGGACTTGAAGTTTTTGAACACCTTTGGCCCTAGCAATCTGGCAGGCTTTGAGAAGCCCGAAGAGCTCTGCTTGGTTGTTGGTCTTCTTACCTAACCCCCAGAAGAATATATCTTTGGAAAGACCATCTGTTGTATATATGACTCCTCCCGCTCCAGCTGCCCCAGGGTTCCCTTTTGACGCCCCATCGAAGAAGATAGTATGAATGTTTTGTGATCTCCACCAACTTTGGAAGGTTTCCTCTTCAACTCTTAAGCGCCATCCCGGCTTTCCATTTTGTGGAGAAGGAGGAATTCTGCCCGGGAGAGGCACAAGGTCCCCTAACCATATCTTTTCTTCTTGCAGCAGAGTAGTGTCTTCTTTTGTGTATTGCTGTTTGGCCACTTCAATCAGGAATGCTTTGGCTTTTGCAGCTATTTTCATCGGGGAATGCCTTTCCTCATTAAAGATCTGATGATTACGTGACAGCCAAATCTGCCAACAGACATATTTAGGCAATGCTGTCCAGATTTTACTCCAAAAAGATCTTTGAGGGATATGGTGGGGGTAGAGCTGCCTCCAATTGGCAAAGAGCTCGGGTGCTGAGTTGAAGATTGGGACAGTGATCTGCAAATCCATTAGGATGAGCCTCCATACCTCCATTGCCACACTGCAACCTATGAACAAGTGCTGGACTGTCTCTGAGCTGTTGTTACACATTGCACACCTGTGAGGCCCCGCAATGTTTCTTTTCTCCAAGTTATCTCCTGTGAGAATTTTATTATGGATCACTGTCCAAATGAAAAAATTCACTTTAGGAGTGGCAAATGGATCCCAAACGATTTTCCAGATTTCTGCATTGTGGTTGCTATTTCGAATTCCTTGCAATTCTTTATAACCGAGAGCTGTGGAATATAGTCCTGTTGGGCCCCAACCCCAGCAGTCTCTTGCGGCCTTGTGAACCGGAGCCGCATCATCCAGAAGATCTTCAAGCTGCGCTTGCTGATGGCTCAATCGATCTGGGACTCCATGAAAGTCCCAGCCCTCCCACTCCCCACGCTGATTCCACTTAGCTATATCGGAAAGGCGTTTAACTCCTGCGCGTTCCAACCAGTCTTTTATCTCTGCAATATCTCTGTTTTCTTGAAGTGGAGCGTTACCCATGATACGATCTTTCCACAGGTGAATGCGTTTTCCGCTGCCTGGAATTCTGTACACCTGTTTTAAAAATTGAATGCTGCTCTTACAGCAGAGGCTCCAGAGTTGCGTGGTCTTATTTGTGCTTCTGTTTGATATGTTGCTGAGCTCATTGTTTACCCCATACTTCTGCCTCAGAGTTCTGCTAACAGGGTGAGAGGGATCGTGTAGAAGGTTCCACAAGATTTTCCCCCCTAAGGCATAGTTTACCATCAAGGGATCCCTTATTTGCAGTCCTCCTACATCCTTTGGCCTTTTGACAACGTCCCAACTCACAAGGTGCATTTTGTTTTCGTTGCCTTTGCCACCTTGCCACAGAAATTGCCTGAGAAGTTTGGAAATCTGTTCCATTACGTTTCTGGGCGCCAAAAGGAACGAAGCCTGGAAGATGGGTAGCGCTGACAACACTGATTTGATCAGTATTACCTTGCCCCCCTTGGTCAACCAGTAACCCCCCCATACAGCTATCTTGTTTTTGATTTTCGACACAATGTCACTCCATAAATCTCTTTTGTTGATTCCGGAGTTAATGGGCAGGCCAAGATACTTAAATCTGTCCCAGCAAGCTTGACCTTTAAACCCAAGGAGTGTGGTTATGGCTTCAAGTTCTTGTTGGGCAATGTTCCAGCTATACACTTCACTCTTGCTTTCATTCACAGCAGCGCCAGAAACTCTACAGTAACTTCTGATGACGGTGTCAAATGCTCGAGCGATTCTTGTGGAAGCTCCTCCTAAGAGGAGAGAGTCATCAGCAAACAGTGCATGATTCGAAGAGTCTGCAACTGTTGAAGATTTGAGTCCTGGAATGCTACCAGCAGCTTTCTCAGCATTTAGTTTTCGACTTAAAGAGTCCGCCATTAGAATGTACAAGTAGGGCGAGAGAGGGCATCCCTGCCTAATGCCTCTCTTGGCTTGAAAGAAGGAAGTTGGACGACCGTTGACTAGTGGTGCAATCCATGGGGAGTCAATGCAAGCTTTGATAAGTTGAACAAAGTCTGGCGAGAAGCCAAAGGACAGCAGTATTTTACAGAGGTAAGATCGATTCACTCTATCAAACGCATTTGCCATGTCTAATTTAATAACCATTCCTTTCTCTTTCCTTTGTCTGCTGGAATGAATTGTTTCCTGAACCTGGATTACATTGTCCAGGATTTGCCTACCTTCCACAAATCCACTTTGAGAGCAAGAGATCACTCTATTTAACAGTGGTTTAAGTCTGTTTGCTAACACCTTGGCCAGAATTTTGTATGAAGCATTACACAACGAAATAGGCCTGAATCTAGAAAAATTTTCCGGATTAGAGTCTTTGGGTATTAGTGCTAAGTAAGTTGAATTGGTTCCTCCACCGATTTTTGCTTTTGCCATACATCCTCTTATCATTTTCTGCAGGTCCACCTTTATTATCTGCCAGCAAGCTTGAAAGAAATGGATTGTGAATCCATCAGGTCCCGGTGCCTTGTCCGGCTCCATGGCCCAAATTACCTTTGTGATTTCCTCCTCTGTTATTGGTCTGCAGAGGTTTGCATTTTCATCTGGGCTGATGAGATTAGGAATATTTGAAAGAAAATCCCCAGTTTCCTCCTCATTGTTCTGAACTTCTGCATTGTAAAGACTTTTGAAGTGAGCTTCTGCTGCTGCTTTGACTTGTTTGAATCCTTTGCAAAGTTGTCCATCTGCTGTTTTGATTTCTGATATATGATTTCTTGACAGTCTTGCTCTGTATTGCCTATGGAAGAATGGAGTATTCCGATCCCCCGCCTTCAACCACAAACTTCTGGACTTGATTCTCCAATACTCCTCTTCCCTTCGAAAGGCTTGATATGCTGTTCGTTGAACTTGAGTTTCTGTTTCCAGCAAATCTGTTGTAATATCTTTGTCTTCCATGTCATTTTGCAGTTCTTGCAAAGTGTGTACTGCCTCTTTTCTTTGTTCCGGAGGAGTATATGTTGTCTTTTTGATCCATTCTTTCAAGGCATACTTTGTCTCTTTCAGCTTCTGCTCCCAAACATAGCTTGTGGATCCGGAGATAGGTTTGGACCATGCCTTTTTCACTATGTCTAAAAAGCCATCTCTCTCTATCCAAAGAGGGCTGAATCGAAAAGGTATCGGTCCAAGATCTTCTTCTTCTTCAATTAGGAGCTGTATTGGTTTATGATCAGAGGTAAGTTTTGGCAAAATTTTTGTAATGATAATTTTATTGTTCATCATAATAGAACTTTGCACCAGAAAGCGATCTAATCTAGCTGAGATGTGTTCTAATCCTGTTCGGTTATTGGACCAGGTATAAATGCCTCGAGCTGGGTTAAAGTCCATCAGATCCCAAGTCTGAGAGAGCTCCTCCACTATTGGCAGCAAGGGGTCTCTGCTACAAATTCCCCCCCTCTTCTCTTTTACTTTCAGTACTATGTTTAGATCCCCTGCTATAATGATATTGCTGGGAGAAGTTGTTTCTAGAAAATTAGAGAGGCTGCTCCAGCACTCTCTTTTTTCTGTGTAAGAGACTGGTACATAAAGATTAAAAAGGGAGAAAGATAACTTACTTGCTTTATGTTTCAATTCCGTGAAGATCCAGTGCTGAGTATCATGGGAGTTGTTCAGCTGAAATTGGTCTTCGTTCCAAAGAGTGGCCAAGCCCCCGGAGGTGCCCCTTGCACTCACTGCCTTTCCTGCTTTTTTATTCCACTTTAATCTGCTGATCTCAAGAAGGGCCTGCCCTTCTATTTTTGTCTCTTGGAGCATGAGAATTTCTGAGGGCTCAGCTTTCAAAAGGTCTTTGACAGCCTCAATTTTGGAGGGATTCCCCAGTCCTCTACAGTTCCAAGAGACTAGCTTCATTATTTATTGTTTTGTTGGTTGTGGCCTCCCTTGGATGGCCTTGGTCTGGTGTTTCGCCCAATAGACATTTCTATAGTAGGCTGGCTTCCCTGCGTTTTGAGCCTTTCTGCCTCCTCCTCCCTCTTTTCCTTTCTGGATTTCCTCCCTGCTTTTTTTGCTTGACGCTCGAAGGTTTCGTCCTCCGAAGTGTCCGAGCTCTCACTTGGTTTTTTCCTGGCTATATCAGCATATGATAGGTTTGTTGGACTGTCTTGGTTTGGTTCTCTCTGGGTAGCTTCCGCTCCCTCTTTGTTTGGAGGTGTAGTTTCTACTTGCTCCTCATTCTCCTGCGTTGGGGTAACTTGGTGGATCTGCTGTTCACTTTCTATTCCATTTGGATTTGCATCCTCTTCTTGATTTCTTTTGGGCCTGCTGGTTTCCCCATTCTTATTGCCTTTTCCTGAACCTTTTTTTGTGTTTGAGTTTTTCTGCACTAAGATCCATTGGTCCCCATTTTGTTTGTCTCCTTGTTCCTCCGCCTTCTTCTTGCAGTGTTTGGCAAAGTGGCTGTGGCCATGGCAGTGTCTGCACTTAAAAGGCAGCTGCTCATAGTCCAACTCTTGTACATATGTCCACCCAGCTACAGTAAGTTTAATTGCTTCTGGCAACCCTTCTTCCAGATCTACTTCAACACAGATGCGTGCACATGAATACTGATCCTTCCTAGCAGCTTGATCTATGTAATTTCCCAATGCATTTCCTATGATCTGCAGGGTTTTGTGATTCCAGCAATGGAGAGGCAG
>JAXQQM020059712.1:0-43801 GCA_034641835.2 Pinus albicaulis | reverse complement strand
TGGAGCCTGATTATCTTCTTTACTTTGTATCACAACATTGGACCCCTGTACCTTAAAAGGGGTGGCAACGCCGCCCAAAATTTAATCGCTGCCGTGGGGGGTCCAGGGGGGGGCGGCAGTGATTTTCGGAGCCCCCCCCTAGTGGGGGTTCGGGGGCAGCACCCTCGAAGCTAAAAACAGATGTAAAATTGCCTTGTAAAAGTATAGTAATTTCTAGTCAATCTGGGCCGTTCATTAGGCAAATGATCTGACGGTAGAAGTTATGTTTATATTAGGGTTTTTTGCCCTAGAAGGCAACCCCTTGTATATATGAGGGCATTGTATTGCGGCTGTGTATTATGAGTGTATTCTCGGAGCGAGAAACAGAGAGGGAGACTGTGAGAGAGAACAGAGAGTTAACAAAGTGGGGTCTGCTTTATAGGTTTGACTCTTCATTTCTTTGAGTTAATAGAAAGGAAGGACTGGTATCTTGTTTACTTTGTATCACAACATTGGACCACTGTACATTAAAAGGGGCGACAACGCCGCCCGTAATTAATCGCTGCCGTGGGGGGTCCAGGCCCAACCGAGCGCTTTGCAGAGCCCCCTAGCGGAGTTGAAGCGACGCCATGTCCTGAATGTAAAATTGTCTTGTAAAAGTATATTAATTTCTAGTCAATCTGGGCCGTTCATTAGGCAAATGATCTGACGGTAGAAGTTATGTTTAGATTAGGGTTTTTTGCCCTAGAAGGCAACCCCCTTGTATATATGGGGGCATTGTATTACGGCTGTGTATGATGTGTGTATTCTCGGAGTGAGAAACAGAGAGGGAGACTGTGAGAGAGAACAGAGGATATTACAGCGGATCTGCTGTAGGTTTTGTCTCTTCTCATTTTTGCTGGTTAATAGAAAGGAAGGACTGGCTGTTCGGGGTGGACGTAGCCCAAACTGGGTGAACCATGTATATCTGTGTCTCTCTGGTTTTACGTGTTTTGTGTGCTTGTATTTTCCGCATATTTTATGTGTTTCATTGCTCTGTAATATTTAATTTTCTAACAAGGACAGCCTCCTCCTGTCATCTTCAATTATGTTGAGTACATTGCTGACAATATCCATGATCAACTGGTTAAATTTCCAACTAAAGGAGTGTTTGGATACACATCTTTTCTCTTCCATATGTTTTTGTATTTTCAAGAAAACAAGTTTCCAGTAATGCTCTAGAAGCTTGACATAGAATAAAATCCACTTTGAGTCATTGCTTGGACATCTTTCATCAAAAAAGAGTCCACAGAGTTTACTTATACAAATTTTTCAGAATTTTTTGTTAATCCATTGATAAACATGTTGAAAAATACTGAACAGCCAAGGATCAATGATGAAATGAAGAAGTTTCTATAGTTATCAAAGAAGATTAGAACTGAAGATTGGTATTTTTATGAAAAACACACAGAAATCAAATTTTTTGGGTCTAATCTGTTACCCTACAAACTACCTAAATATGTACCAATGAGGGTTTTTTCCTTGGAATACATCAGGAAAATCTTAAATTTTGATTCTATCAACTTCCTAGCAGCTAAGAAGAAAACACAATTTAAGTTGAAGAATCAAGTGGGACCCTTTATTTGTAATCACAGAGATGCAGAGACAGAAGTAGCCAAACAGTTACTTGAGTACATATTTGAAGAGAGTTTCTCCTGGAACTATGACCCACAAGGAATACTAAGAAAAATGAGGGTTAAGTGAAAACTAACACCCTACATTCATGAGAAGAAACCAGAGATTGAGAAGTATGTCAATCAAAATGAATGGGTAGAAAACACTTTGGTAGATGTAGTTAAGCAGGGTGATACTCATCACACCTTGAAAAATACAGATCAAAGAGAAAAGGCTACTAAAAGGGTCAGAGAAGAAGGAACATACATTACTGAAACCACAACTGAGAATAGGTTCAAATTAAGATACAAAGAAACTAGCCTAAATCAATGCCAAAACTCATGAGCAAAGGGCTAATAGGTTAAATGAAGAGCTGAAGAAACTTCAAAAAGATTTAACCTTGAAGGAGCGAATGTCATATGTAAAAAACCAGTTATGGAACAAAATCATTGAAGCCATCAATGATGTGGCCCTCAATCCAAGTAATCTATGAACAAAAATATTTACTAAAGGAAACACTAGCAGAAATTCAGAAAACAAAAGATGAGCTAGGTGCCAAACCTGAGCAAGCCATAGAATTGATCAAGTATCTTAACAGAAAAATCAAGCAGGAGTTAGAAGAAATTGAGATCATTGATAGAACAGAGACAATCCTTGAAATAAGGAAATTCATTTCAAAGAAGAATCTAATGAAAGAGCTTGAAGAGAAATGTGAAAATATGAACATAGCCATAACCAAGTTTATGGTTAAATTTGAAAATTTGAGGAAAATAAGTCTGCCTGATATTTTGGTCACAAATGATAAACTTATTGTTAGTATGAATCTTTATTCGAAGTTTACGAAAAAATACCACTTTAGCTACACATAACTTATACCCCTAACAATAGAAATGGCTGCTAATATCTTCAGATCTACAATTAGATGATCACAACAAATGCCGCAAAAATCTAGATCTATGCATTAGAAGACATTAAATAGTAGAAAAATTAGATTTGCTCCATAGATCCAATAGACAAGACAAGAATATATCCAATGAATAATTTTATTAATGGCACTTGGGAGGAAAACACAAGAGGGTGTTCCCTGTTCTCCTCAATGGGATGGGTTCTTGTGAGTCCTCGACACTTCAGATTTAAAACTTCTCTCTCTTGATGGTGTATAAAACCCAAACAAAAATGGAAAAGTATGGCTATGATTATGAATCAATAGCCAGACCAAGTGTTGAGATCCAGAGTGATCTTTAGGCAACAAAAGGTGGCAAATGAATGGGAAAACTCTTCTATTTATAACAAAATATTGAGTTATTCTAGATCTTGGTGCATAATTAAAATATTATTAACCAAATCTAGATCCAACCTTTATGGAATATTTTATTATATTTGTTGGAGGGAAAAGGTATTTGACTTGAGTCAAATCCCCTTATTTGTAAATAATAAATAAATAAATGATTTATTTATCATTTTAAGGATGTGATTAAGTAATAATAAATAAATAAATGATTTATTTATCATTTTAAGGATATGCTGAGTAATAATCAAATAAATACTGATTTATTTAATTATTTAAGGGTGAATTAGTCATATTTAACAAAGAATATTATTTAAATAATATTTAAACAATTATTCTTTAGAAAATAATAAGATAATTAATGATTTATCTAATTAATTTCCTTGTTTTGGGTTAAATATAACCAGAAATATTAATTAAAATTTTGTTTAACTAATTATTTGTTGCGGAAAATCAAACAAATGTGTATTTATTCAATATTTCCTTATCGGGTTTCCTGTTTAGACCATTAATAAATTAATAAAAGTGATTTACTAAGTTATTTTCATACTGAAAGCCATTTTACTTGCAGTTAAATTGGTCTTACATGGTGTACTTGGGTCCATCTAATGATAATAGCTTAGATGACCAAAAAATGGTGTAACAGATTTCCCCCCAGCATGCGGGCATTAGGAGCTAATCATATGACCGAAGTACATTGTAAGAACACAATCACTAGACATCGAAGGAGAATTCAAAGAGAGAGAAGTATAAGGTAAACCAAAGTGCTGAAAGAACTAGACCAGGAGGAGACGACTTGCAGGTGCGACAAGTCTTTTTGAGTGAGTACCTACTATAGGCGGCGGGGTAGGCATACCTATGCTCACCGAGGCAATAGTACAAACAATAAGGCGCCTGGAAAACTACGAAACACAATAATAAAGCAGATGCTGGCCTAAACATGAGCCAGATAAATAACACGATAATGAATCCCACATACATATTGTGCCTGGGATAATAGCCAGGACTTTGTACAATAATATCTAAGTACATGAGATATGAATGCAACCCGGATGCCCTTGAAAACAGGAAAGGACTCTGAAAATTTGACTGATACATGCAAACAAAACGACGCTGCAAGCGGCTGAGGCTGACATCATCAAATGTATGTAACTGCATCGAAGGCTGTGATGAAGAAGTCATCCGAGTGTGTGGGGGGCTACCTGTAGGGCCACCCCATCATGAGGGCTGATACATCTCACACACTCTCGGGAATCATCGATGTCAACTGCTGCATCATTGAACCATCGAGTATACAGATCTCGATCATGCTGAAAGGAGCTGGAGCTGAGAAAAAATCAGGTCAAAGGGTAATAAGGAGTCCCTTTGCCTGATCCGAGGCACCAAACCAAGGTGGAAGCTGGAACCAAGGTACACTGCTCTCTAGACCTCTCTTCTAGAATGAACGAGCTGATGTCGACAGAAGGAGGTCCGCCATAGGTGAGGTAATAAGGGATCCTCAACTAAGACATGAGAGAAAATAGTAGAGTGACTGATGGACTGAAACCAATGATGATGATGAAATGGGGGGGACTACGTAGTGAACAAACGAATTCCCTTGTTAGAGCATAAATGGCATGGATGACCTGGTAGCAAATGACACAATATCATGAGGGATAGGGGACAGTAGGACTGAAGGTCATAATGTGCGACACGAGAGAGGGACTAAGAAATGAATGATGGAGGACTATGGCAAGATGTAACGGGACTCGGGATAGAATCCATGAAAGCAATGATGAATCAACTCGGATGCTCTAAACATGGGTGACTCGATGGTGCTGCAACATATGAAAAGGGGTCGATGGGGACCATAAAAGCATGAGTACCAGATGGTGACTCATGACAAAAGTCGACACGAGCATGGAGAAGTATGGAGGCAACATGGTGCCCCTGGTACAAGTGTTGCAAGTGAAGAAATTCAATTTTTTTGGAGGGGTGAAGTAGCGCTTCTTGGGAAAATGTGTCTCGGTGAAGTATCAAATCACTAAAAACTAACATATACCCATTTGACGTGTCAGTGAGAGATTTCCAACGGTGTACATGATCTGGTAAATGGAGCTACGGTTGGATCACGACGAGTGAAATAAGGAACATGGGTTTCTATTTTAATAAGGAATTTTCCCTCCAAATTCATTCATTTTCATGTGGAGCTGTGGTGAATGTGGAAAGGAAAGAAGGCCCTAAATCTTGCGGCAATCGTAGCGGACAAACCGACCGTTGGAATCAAGAGTTGTCAGTTGTAGGTAAGAGGCTTAACCGTACTCTTTCTTTTTAGTGGATTAAACATTCAGATTAGGTCCCTAATGCTTAGTAAAAGCCCTCTACTATTCCTCACAGCTGGGTCACACTTTTTGGGGAAAAAAATGTGACCTGGGTAGCAGTTTTTGGCCAAATAAGTGTGACCTGTCCTAGGTTTGGGCTTGCAAAGTGCGACCTGTCCAGGAGGGGTGTTTCGATGCTATTTTTTGGCTAAGCGCTAGGGTTTTTTTATGACAAGAAGTCTTTCCTATCTATATACTGATTGATATGATGGTTTTGTGTAGGTATGGAAGAATTACAGATCAACTGGAGAGAAAGGGACCTAAGCACATTACGGTCGGAGATCCGTGAGGATCAGGGTGCCCATAGTGCTTTGGCCAGGTTTGGGGTTCTAAATTTTGTGGAGAACCCTTTGATGACAGTTGGGGAGCCCTTATTGGCCCAAATTGTCAGCTATCAAGATCGGGACCATGAGGTCTTTATAGTGCAGGGGCACCGGATCGATTTGATGATCCAAGACATATATTTCCTGACTGGTCTTCCACCACTTGGGATGGTAGGGAATACTCAGCCAGTACTACTGCGTGGGTGGAACATTATAGAGTTTGTAGATCGGCATTTTCAGCCAGGTCTCCAAGTCAAGGGGACTTAGATACCCATCAGAGATTTGGAGAGGGTAGAGACCTGTGTTGTGGCCACATCGGTGCTGCGGATCTTGGGCAACCAGGCACTCCATCACATCACGAGGGGTTAGATGATGTTGGTGGAGAGTGTTTTGAGTGGGACCTGCTATGGGTGGGCCCAAATGATGTTGTCTTCATTGAAACGACACTTGTCGCTATGTAAGCGACAAGTGAACCATGACTGTGCATATGGTATAGTTTTGTGCTCTTTCTTCTTTGAGAAGATCTCGATGCTATGACCTCGCATACAGCTCCCAGAAGGAGGTCCAAGAGAACCTAGGATGCGCTGGTGGGGGAAACTACTGTGCAGAGGAGGAGGTGGAGCAGTTGGATGGGTGTTTTGTCCTGATTTCTTTGTTCATTTGGATCAGATGTCGTTTTATATAGACGACTATCCCTATAGTGGTATGAGCTATTATGGGGAACTGGATCTACCACTGCCCCCTGGTCGTATATGGGGACCTGATGGTGACTGAAAAATTGCTAATATTTTATGTGCAAGTAAAATTTCTAGAATATTATATGTGGGACTGATTCTTTTACTTTTGGTATGCAGATACAACACCAATAAAACCGACCGGGTACATGGGACGACCTGCAACATCGGGGGCTGTAGGATCTAGTGGAGCAAGGGCACAACATAATGAGGATGCAACAACCCTTCTGGAGGATATCCGTCATAGATGTGAGAGGCTTCTGACCGTTGTTTCAAAATGTGGTTGGCAAGACTTAGATGACTAGTACATAGAGCCATGTATTGGTTTACCCTCAGAATGGCGAGGGGTCATGCAGCGCATGGTGATGGCTGGACAAGGCATGCATGATCTATGAGTTGCGGGGGTAGAATCATTGGCTCGGGACCCTCCAGATAGTGATTAGTGTGTAGGAGCAGGTGGTGCCCCCAGTTTTGGGTTTTTTTAACATGCTATGGGCATGTCATATGTATCAGCATTGATGAACTCTAAAACATTTTATACGACACATACTATGGATATGCATCATTTTGTTATTTTTATGTTATTGTCTTGTGTTAAATGTGTGTGTTAAATGCCAATCTAGAATATGGTTTGCAATACTATCTACATAGTGATTTTGTGCTCTAGGTACATGACTGAAAGTAATGATTTCAAATTCACACATCAAAAGCTTCACTAGTAAATATCTTCAGAACAGGATAGGATTATGCACACGATATACACCATTCAATTGCATGACAAGAAGCAGGGAATCTAAATGAACATGAAGGTGTAGGATGTGATGTGAAAGGGCTTCGGCTAATAAACCTCGCACAACATCATATTCGGCCTGATTATTGGTAGCAATACCAATGCATACACCGTTTGAAAGAACAAGCGCCTGCAAAGGGGTAAAAATCCTGCTGAGGATAAATTCCGGGAGTAGTGACTTGCACCATCGACAAAACCGATATAAGGTGATGATGGGGGGTTCCTCTGAAAGGTGCCACAAGACAATAAATGGGAGGATAAATAAAAATGCTGGCAACCTAAGCACATAGTAGCCATCGAATGCACTCTGCAAAAGGGAGTGATATGGGTGGGATGTCTACTTCCCACATGTTGCCAATGAGGGGAAGCGTGGGAGCTACTATAGGCATAGCTTGAGCTCAGGCTGCATAAGTCACCAAAGGTATGGATGATGGCATCCTGTTTATGGGAAGGAAAGATGAAGTCAGGGGTGGACGTAGCTTCCATGATTTCGTCATTACAACAAGGGGTGGAAGGACAAGAGGAAGGGAGACCACATGATGCGTCAAGGCTACCTGACTCATCATCATGAGAAGAAAGACTCACATGCACATCATTGTGGGGGATGACGAAAGAATAAGTAGATAAAGGATCTACTGATGTTGAGCTCGAGGTGTTTACTAAAAGGAGATTAGACAAAACAACATGAGAAGATTCAGAGGTAGCTTCTGTCGAGAGTCTCAAAGATGATGAAAGGTAGAGGATGGTGGCTGCATGATCCGTCATGTCAACATCAGGGGGGAATGTCAATGTAAGTAGGTAAATCCTCGGTTTGGCTTGCAGCATACTGTGCAAGTACGGGAGAAGCAGATTGGTTCTGTTCAATCTCGTATTCCCAAAATACCTCTAAAGAGGCACGGTAATGCGTAAGGCGGGGAAAATGATGAGAGTAATGGCCATGGAGGCCACACAAAGCAAAAGGGTGTTTGGTGTGAATAGTATTGTTGTTCTTGGTAACAGTCGAAGAAGAAGCAGAGGTTTCAGAGACCGTTGACTCAGGGAACGCGACATTAACCATGGGCTTGATGCGGGGCAATTCAAGACAAGTATTGGTGGCATGAACAATGACATCACACAAAGCACAGGGCTTTGGAGGCGGAGGAGGTGTAGGGTTAGTCATGGCCACTTTTTCCTTTGAGGCCCTTTTGCGAGCTTTTCCCTTCTTACTCGAAGTGGTCGCAATGAGATGGTTGAGGCACTGTGACAAAGGGAGAAGTCAGGGGTGTTACACCATTTTTTGGTCATCTAACCTGTTATCATTAGATGGACCCAAGTACACCATGTAAGACCAATTTTACCCTAAGTAAAATTGCGTTCACTATGTAAAATAAATTAATAAACCACATTTATTAGGTTGTTTATGGTCAAAATAGGAAACCCCAAAAGGAAATATTAAACAAACCCATTTTTTTTAATTTTCCTCATGGAATAATTAATTAAACCATAATTTAATTATTAATCCTAGTCATGTTTAACCCAAAAACAAAGAAATTAATTAGATAAACCTTTATTTATCTTATTATTTTCCAGGAATAATTATTTAATCTTATTTAGATAATATTCCTTGTTAAATATGACCAAATCACCCACAAATAATTAAATAAATCATTATTTATTTGATTATCTTCTAACCGCTTCCTTAAAAAGATAAATAAATCATTTATTTATTATTTTTGACAAATAAAGGGATTTGACCCAAGTCAAATACTTTTTCCCTCCAACAAATATAATAAAATATTCCATAAAAGGTGGATCTAGATTTGGTTAACATTATTTTAATCATGCACCAAGATCTAGAATGACCCAACATTTTGTTATAAATAGGAGGGTTTTTCCTACCATTCTTTACCTTTTGTTGCCTATTATATCACTCTGGATCTATACACTTGGTCACATTTTTCTGCCATTTGCTGTGTGAGCTCCCATTGAGTTCTATTCTTTGCATTGGGTTTTCTGCACCAACAAGAGAGAGAAATCTTAGATCTGAAGTGCTGAGGACTTCCAAGAACCCATCCCACTGAGGAGAATTGGATACGCCTTCTTGTTTTCCTCCCAGGTGCCCAATTAATATAAAAATTCTTTCAAAAATTATTCTTGTCTTGTCTATTGGTATACGGAGCAAACCCTTGTTTTTTCTACTTAATGTCTTTCCATGCATAGATCTGGTTTTTGCAGCTCTTTTTGTTCAACTAACCGTAGATCTGAAGATATTGGCAGCCACTTTTGTTGTTAGGGCTATTAGTTATGCGTAGCTAAAGTGGTCCTTTTTCGTACACTTCGACAAAGGATTCATACTAACAAATGGCGACTCCACACGGGTTTTAAATTACGACCGCTGTCGTTTTTCATATTCCTGCATATCCAGCTACTTTAGACCCTAGGGTTTCTTTTCAGCTATTTATTTTTCCTATTTTTATGTTTTTTTTCTCACATAAAACCCTAAAACATTAAAATATCTAACTTTTGTGTGTTTCTGGCCCTATTGCGCAGGTAAGCGACACCAGCCGCAACTAAGATGGCAACTTTTCTAAAAATCTGCCGCCGAGACAATCGGAATGGGGGGTCGCACTTTTTGGCCCATAACCTGCGACCTGGACCTCCAGGTCGCACTTTTCAGCCTCTTTCTTGCGACCTCCACTGAAAACAGGTCAGAACCTGCGACCTGCCAATTTTTCAGCTGTTTTTTTGCAATTTTTCTGGGTTTTTCTGAAGCTTCTATCAGGGTTTTCCAGCCTCTATCTCAGCCCGTTTTGACCTGTTCCTGATCTTTTTTGCTCATCTAAGTGGGAACCTAGCCCCCCTAGGGCTTTAGTACCCTCCACTTTTGGTGGAAGAGTTTTAGCTGCTTCAGGTGTCTGATTTTTCAGAGTTTCAGCCTCCCCTTTTCCAGATCTGTTACCTCCTTTTCAAATCCCTTTTAATCAGCTCTTCTACCTCACAAATCACCTCCTGAAGATTTGTTTGGATATACTTTTAGGGCCCCCTCCTTGCCGCTTCCGCTTTTTACTGATTTCCTCCCTTTTTCCAGCCACCTTGCCTCTGTCTCTTGGCTGTGATCTGCACCTCTTTTCAGCAGCTTTATCCTTTAGATCCTTGTCCCTTTTGACCCTAGATATATTGGCCTCTTTTTAAGTGTGTTTTGACTATATTTTTGCCCTTTTTTAGATCAGTTTTGAGGGACCCACCTCCTTGGGTTAGGTAGATGCAATTGTAGCTGTTAATTTTCTATTATTTCAGCATTATATACTGTTCTCTGCAGATCTATTTTCAGTTACGCAGCACACTTTTTTCTTGCTCTCAAAATGGAAAGGGTTTAAAAATTAAAATTAACGCACGCCACACACTGACCCTAAGTGAAGAAGCGCCTGGTTAACACCGCCTGGCAAAGACTCTAAAATCAATTGTGACTGCACATTTTCTGCCCTTGACCTCACTTGATTCTGTCCCTTTTTTGCCCTTGTCGGTTTCCTTCTTCCCGTCATCATTGCGCCCCCAAGGCGCCTTTCCCGGAGACTTCTTGGCCTTCACCCTCAGTTTCCGGTCGATCGACCTGCTCTGTCCCGCCGTCGTCGAGCCAGTCCTCCTCCGAGTCCGCACTCCGACTCCTCTTCTGATTCATTGGGTTCTCCTTCTCCTCCTGGTTCCCCCCCTGTCACCTTCACTACGTCTGGTCCAAGGCCTAACGCTAGCAGTGCTCCCGGCCCTAATGCTGGAACTACTACTAGCGGAACCGCCACAGGAACTACCTCGGCCATACCCTTGCTGCCATACATCACAGGCCTCAGCCTCCCTGATTTCAATCAGTTGATCAATGACCCTATCTGCCACGATGTTGGTTGGCCTGCTATGCCAACCAAGCTCCCCTCCGACATCCCTAAGTTCGAAGGCCTTGCTGGAGAAGATCCAACCAATCATGTCCGATCTTTCCACATGTGGTGTTCCTCCAATTCCATTACAGATGACTCCATCCGTCTTCGTTTGTTCCAACGCACGCTTACCGGCGAAGCTTCTAAATGGTATGTTGACCAAGCCACCTCTTCCCATACCACCTTTACGACCATTGCCCAAGCCTTTTTATCTTACTTCCAGCTCCCTCTCCGATACGATACTGGTACGGAGCTTTTGACCTCTTTCAAGCAAACCTCTTCAACCCACCTTTCCGCTCATGTTCAGGAATGGCGACGAAGACGAAGCTTATGTCGAGCTCCCCCCTTCCAAGATCGGATCTATATGGACTGGTTCCTTCTCTCTCTCTTAGCTCCCATTGGCAAAGTCTGCGCCTATCACTTTCCTATAAAGCATGAGAAGCCGCCCTCAAATAGCCTTGAAATATGACCGATCTAACGCTCAGTAAATTTGTGCCCTCACCCGTTCTTCTGACTCCCCAGGCCCGGTGGCGCTAACGCCCTGGGGGCATCTCATTCCGCCAACGGTATCGTTGGAGCTCTTTCCCATCTGTATGCTCAACCTCCTATGGGCTATGGTCTCCCTCACGGAGGGGCCAGCACCTCTAGCACTCTTCCCCCTCCCGGTAGCATGTATCCAGGATACGGCATGCCTCCTCCTTTTGCCCAACCTCCTGCTTACCTCAATGTTGCCCAACCTAACCATTACCTTTATCCGCAGCCTGGTGCGCCAGCTCCTCCAACATATGCGCTTCCATCTCCCTTGCCTCCTCCAAACCCGCAACAGCACTTACAGCCCCCTCCAGGGCAAGTATTTGCACAGCAGGGCGCGACTAATCCCCCTTCTTCTCAAAGAAGGCGGAGAGGCAATCCAAACCAATCTGCCCCTGGTACCCATGGACCCAATCCTGGTGTTGACCCTAACACTGCCAACCAGCAACAGGGCACTCAGCCCAAGCCGGACAGGCCGCTTCGCACAAATAAGCCTTGTTCGTGTTGCGGTGTTTATGGTCATTACACCCACGATTGTCCCCTCTTACCCCAGATGTGGCAGATGTGGGAGTCTCAAGCCACATTGCGCGGACAACACACCTCCCCTCATGATTCTTCTAATGTGGCCACTACCCAACCAGATGTGTTTACTGATCCTTTCCCTCAGTAAGGATTCGTGGCTACCCAACCGCCTGACAGCCAGGTCGCCACTCCCCCTTCCCTTTCTGGTTCCTCTGATTACCAGATCCTTATGATGCACTCCGATCCTTCCCTGACCGTCGACCTTCACCTTCAAACTCGGTCTCGCCAGTAACCCAAGCCTCCTGCTCAATCTGCCCTCGAGCCTCCTTCTTCAGGTTCTACAGAGCCTCTTTCGACATCCAGTGGCCCCTTACATATCCCTCAACCCAAAGTTGAGGTTCATACCAAGGTTCCTAAAGGACCCTTACGTCGAAACGCTGCTTCCGGTCGAGCTGCTCATTCGTATAGCATAGTAGATGATTTGGCGCAATCTCCTGCTGCCATTTCCACACTGGAACTCCTCCAGTCGTGCCCTTCCCAAAAGAAGGCTCTACTATCTGCCGTGGGCGCTGTAGATCCTGCCGATGACCAAATGATTGTTTTCGACGCCACTCAATTGGACCATCCTCCTCTTCCTCCTTCCATCGCCTTCCAAATCCCAGTCAAAATCCAGAAAACCAACGTGTCCCGGTGTATCATTGATGAGGGGGCATCCACCTGCGTGATGTCCGCTTCGGTTTGGAAGCAACTCGGATCCCCTGAGCTGGCCCCTTCCACGATCACCCTTCGAGCATGGGACGGTCATGCCTCCCAGCCCATTGGCCTGTTTCGTAATTGTCCTATCACCCTCGCCGGTAAGATTGTTTGCGTTGACGTCGAAGTCATAGACGCCCCGCTAGACTACAACATTCTATTGGGGCGAAGCTACACCTATGCTATGTCTGCTGTCCCATCCGCGGTTTTCCGCAAGATGTCTTTCCCCCATAATGGAAAGATAGTCACCATTGACCAATTGACATATCATGAGCCAAAATCTCAGACCTCACCTGAGACGACCATCTCTTCTGTAGCCAACAAGAAAACCGTCGATTCCTTGACCAGTGTCTCCCCTGGCGTTTACAAAGATTCCTCCCTACTTGGAACTTTTCCTAATCTCCCTCCTCCTCCCATCACTGATCCCAGCTTATCGAATGTTTGCATGATGCAATCGTCTCAGGCTGCCCGTAAGCGGCCTGCCTTGGCTAGTCAGCAACCTCCCCCTCGCCCTCCGCAACCCGCTCCTAGCCATTCATCTCAGCCAGCCGGACCTCCTCCTTCTGGCCCTCCCCCTACAGCTGGTATCCCTGAACCCCTTTATCCTCCTGGATCGGTTCCCCCAGGCCTTAACCATCTCGGAGCCGTCCCTCCTGGTCATTACCCTGTTGGACAGATACCTTTCCTGGCTCCCCCTCCCGGAGTATATTCTGTCCCCGTCATGGCCACCCTCTCTCTCCCTAACCTGACCCTGGGCATACCCGTCTGGTACATTGACCCTCCAGCCGCTACCCCACCCGGTCACCCCAAACCTTACCTTGCTTTGACACCGGTTCAACCGGTCCCCCTCACTTCCTCCGGGCCCACCGCACCTCCCCAGGACCCTACCCCTGTGGTGCCAGCCCCGGGAAAGAAAGGCAAAGCTCGTAAGGGGGCAACCCATCAGGACCAGGCCGCCCCGACAACCCCTACCCCTCCGCGACCGCCAAAGCCCGCTATCCAATGCGCTTTGTGCGATATCGTTGGTCACGCCACCCATATGTGTCCTGAATTGCCGCACCTCAAGATCCTGGTCAACGAGACGTTTCCCGACTCTAACATCCCCGAAGTCTACGTCACTATCCCGGACTCTCTCCCCAAACTCAAAACCTTGCGCACAAACCACCCTTGTGCTTTGTGCGATTTCCACGGCCATTACACCCACCTCTGTCCCTGCCTTGACGAGTATCGTTCCTCCTTGGACATGTACCGCCGATTCAAGGCTACTTCGATAGGACCAGAGGATCTTCCTACTCCCATTCACATTCCTCCTCCCGCTATCGAACCAACAGAGCCGTCAACCACCATTTTGTACCTATCATCATCCTTGCGAGATAGTTCACCTAACCTTCAACCTGCAGATACTCTCGGCTCCTCCTCAGCCGACCTTGGATCTGTTGATTTTTCCCATCTGAGCCATTCTCCTCCTGATGACCCGTCACACATCACTACCTCCTCGGGTGATCCTTCTTCCTCCAGTCTTCCCATCTTCCAGTCCGATGAAGACATTATGGAAGCCATGACCAACCCCGACTTTCCATGGGACGATATGCACCATCGCGCATACTTCCTCCCATAACAGTCCCACGACCAATATGCTGTGGAAACCAAAGACTTCATTCCCAATGCAGTCGATTGGTTCAAAAATCCCATCCCTGCACCTGATGCTTTCGAAGAAGGAAACATGGCCAATATCTCTCCTACCATCAAAATTGACATTTCAGTCAAACCAGGAATCGAAGAATATATCACCTTGGGCGCCCAATGCACCCCGGAAGAAATCGAAGCTTACACCAATCTTTTCAAAGAATTCCACGATATTTTCGCCTGGTCCTATTCTGAAATGCCCAGACTTGATCCCACCATTGTCGAACACCATATCGACACATGGCCTGATGCCAAACCGGTCCGTCAAAAGTTGAGACCCATTCATCCTTCCAGACGTGACGCTATCAAAGCCGAAATCGATAAGCTCAAGCAGGCTGGTTTCATTTACCTCATTGAATACACCACTTGGGTATCCAACCCAGTTCCCATTCTCAAGAAACAAGGCACCATCCGTGTCTGCACAGACTTTCGCGACTTGAACAAAGCTTGTCCCAAAGACAACTTCCCCACACCGTTCATTGACCAAATCATTGACGAGTGTGCGGGGCATGAGGTTCTATCCTTTATGGATGGTTTCTCTGGATACAACCAAATTGCTATCCGTCCTGCTGATCAACTCAAAACCGCGTTCATTAGTCCATGGGGAACTTTTGCTTACCAGGTCATGCCTTTCGGCCTCAAAAACGCTGGTGCCACTTTTCAACGGGCCATGTCTTATTGTTTCCATGACTTAGCTCATATTATCCTTGCTTATTTAGATGACCTCACTACATGTTCTAAGCATCGGGCGCAACACCTACACGATCTGTGTATCATTTTTCTCCGATGTCGCAAGTATAATATCCGCCTTAACCTGTTGAAATGCATCTTTTGCGTTCTTGCTGGCTGTCTCTTAGGCTTCATCGTGTCTAAGGATGGTATCACTCTTGACCCTTTGAAAGTTCAAGCCATTCTTGAACTTCCCATTCCACGTACCCTACGCCAGCTCCAAAGTCTCCAAGGCAAAGCTAATTTTCTTCGTCGGTTCGTCCCTGACTATGCCACCACCGCACATGGGTTCCTTAGACTCTTCTGATCTACTATCCCATTAGTTTAGGATTCCTATGCTCATGATTCTTTCGATGCCCTCAAGCAGGCTCTCACATCCGCTCCTTGATCCGCCCTCCCGACTTTGATAGGGACTTCATCCTGTATATCTTCGCTTCCACCTATTCGGTCGCTGGAGTCCTTATCCAGGAAGATGAAAATGGTATCGAGCATGTGATTTACTACATCAGTAAGAACCTTGTAGGGCCCCATGTTTCCTACTCATATGAAGAAAAATTAGCACTGGCTGTCGTGTTCTTAGTCCAAAAGCTTCGTCATTATATCCTCATGCACTCCACCAAGGTTGTGACTAATTCCAACCCCCTAGCTTTCCTATTGAGTCGTCGTATCCTCACTGGGAAGTACGCCCGTTGGGTCGTTATTCTTCAGGAATTCGACCTCGAATTTGTCACACCAAAGAGTAAGAAAGGCTTAGCCTTCGCTGAGCTCATTTCTGAATTACCTACCGGATCGCAAGACCCTCCAGTCAATGATGATTTTCCTGATGAACACTTATTTGCCATTACTTCTGACGACCCGTGGTATGGCGATATTCTTACTTACTTGCGAACCCAAAATTTTGCCCTCCACCTTGATCGTGAGGCTCGCCGACGTATCCGACACCAAGCTCCCCGATACCTCCTTATCAGCGACAACCTCTATCGTCGCGGGATTCATACTGTCCTTCGTCGTTGTCTCACACACGCTGAAGCTGAACAGGTCATTAATGCCTGCCATAGCGGCACTTGCGGTGGCCACCTCTCCGGTCTTACTACTGCCCAGAAAGTCATGTGCGCTGGGTATTTTTTGCCTTCCCTCTTCAGTGATTGCATTGAGGCAGTCAAACACTGTCCCAATTGCCAACATTTCACCCCTAAGGTGCGAGCTCCCCCAGCTCCCCTCCATTCAGTCGTCTCCACTGGTCCCTTCTGTAAATGGGCCATCGACTTTATGGAGTGTCGCCCACCATCCGCTGGTAACCACAAATATATCATCGTGGCGGTCGACTATTTCACAAAATGGGCCGAGGCCATGCCTACATTTAACAACACGGCAGCTACCGCGACCCTCTTTTTCTTTAACCACGTTATCTCTCGATTCGGAGTTCTGAAACAACTGGTCTCTGACCATGGCAGACATTTTGAAGATGAGATATGGCGCGAGCTATCCTCACTGTTGGGTTTTGAGCACCAATATTCCTCCTCCTATTACCCCCAAGGTAATGGCCAAGTTGAAGCAGTCAAAAAAACTCTCAAGACTTTGCTTCAACGGATGGTGAATAAGCACAAAACCAACTGGCACCTGATGCTCTTCCCTGCTTTATGGGCCTATCGAACTTTTGTTAAAACCGCCACCGGGTTCACTTCTTTCCACCTCGTTTTTGGAGAGGAGGCAGTCTTACCAATCGAGTGTGAAATCCCTTCCCTGCATCTGGCCGTCGAGCTTCTCCCTGACACCCAACCTCTAGAACAACGACTTATCATGCTCGAGCGCGCTTTCGAAAACTGCCATGTTGCCTTGCAAACCATGGAAGCGGCCAAGAAACGCACCAAAGCTCAGTATGACCGAAAATTCCAGCCTCACATTTTTCATAAAAGCGACCTTGTTCTAGTCTATGACCAGGCCCATGATGTCCTTGGTCATGGGAAGTTCGACTCATTATGGCTATGCCCTTACATCATCAGTAAGGATCTCGGTAAGGGGGCATACCTCTTAGAGGATTTCGAAGGCAACCCCCTTCCTAATCCTCGCAATGCACTCTATCTTAAGAAATATTACCCTTAGCATTTCCCTTCTAAAATGCATGTTTTATTTTCTTTTAGATAGCCAGCATATTTTTTCATTTTTTGTGTTTGACACTTCACCAGGACACATTTTTTCCAAGAAGGGTCACTTCACCTCTCCTTAAAATCGAATTTCCTCACTTACAACACTAGTACTTGGGGCACCATTTTGCCTCCTTACTTGTCTTTGTTCGTGTCGATTTTCGTCATGAGTAACCATCTTGTACTCATGTTTTCATGGTCCCCCTTTGGGCCTTTCCTATGTGGCAGCACCATCAAGTCGCCGTTGTTTAGAGCATCCAAGTTGAGTCATCATCACATTCATGGAGTCTATCCCGCGTCCCTTTGTACCCCGCTATAGCCCTCCATCCTTCATTGCTTGGTCTCTCTCTTGTGTCACACATTATGATCTTCAGTCCCACTGTCCCCTATCCCTTATGATATTGTGTCAGTCGCTGCCATGTCATCCATGCCCTTTATGCTCTAACAAGGGAAGTCGTCCATTCGCCACTCAATCCTTTCCATTTCACTATCATCATTAGTGTCAGTCTGTCTGTCGCTCTACTATTTTCTCTCATGCCTTAGTTGAGGATCTCTCATTGCCTCACCTATGGCGGACCTCCTTCTATCGACATCAGCTTATTCATTCTAGAAGCCAGGTCTAGAGGGCGGTGTACCTTGGTTCCAGCTTCCACTCTTGTTCAGTGCCTCGGATCAGGTAAAGGGATCTCTCATTTCCCTTTGACTTGATTGTTTCTCCACTCCAGCTCCTTTCAGCATGATCAAGATCCATATACTTGATGGTTTAGTGATACAACAGCGGCTCTTGATGATTCCTGGGTGTGTGTGAGATGTCTCAACCCTCATGAGGGGGTGGCCCTACAGGTAGCCCCCCACATGCCCGGATGACCTCCTCCTTGTAGCCTTTCGATGCAGCTCCAGATATTTGATGATGTTGGCCTTAGCCACTTGTAGCGCCTCTTTGATTTGCATGTATCAGTCAGATTTTGTGAGCCCTTCCCCATTTACAGGGGGCATTTGGGTTGTATTTGTATCTCATGTACTCGGATATTATTGTACAAGTCCTGGCTGTTATCCCAGGCACAGCATGTATGTGGGATTCCTCATTGTATTTTTATCTGGCTCATGATTATGCCAGCTGTACTTTATGGTTCGGTCCCTTGTTTACTGGACACACTATTCTTTTGTACTTTGTCTCGGCGGGCATGGGTATGCCTCCCCCGCCGCCTTCAGCACAGGTACCCTCTCATAAAAAGAGACTTGTTGCACCTGCGAGTCTCGTCTCCTCAGGGTCTAGTCCTTCAGCACACTATCTACCTCACCTTTCTCTCTCTGACTTTCCTTTTTTTTTCTAGTGATTGAGTTCTTACAACGTACTTCAGTCATACGATTTTCTCCTGACACTCGCACGCTGGGGGGCAATCTGTTATACCATTTTTTGGTCATCTAACCTATTATCATTAGATGGACCCAATTTTACCCTAAGTAAAATTTCCTTCACTATGTTAAATAACTTAATAAACCACATTTATTAGGTTGTTTATGGTCCAAATAGGAAACCCCAAAAGGAAATATTAAACAAACCTATATTTGTTTGATTTTCCTCATGGAATAATTAATTAAACCATAATTTAATTATTATTCCCAGTCATGTTTAACCTAAAAACAAAGAAATTAATTAGATAAACCTTTATTTATCTTATTATTTTCTAGGAATAATTATTTAAATCTTATTTAGATAATATTCCTTGTTAAATATGACCAAATCACCCACAAATAATTAAATAAATCATTGTTTATTTAATTATCTTTCAACCACTTCCTTAAATAATTAAATAAATCATTATTTATTTGATTATCTTCTAACCGCTTCCTTAAAAAGATAAATAAATCATTTATTTATTTATTTTTGACAAATCAAGGGATTTGACCCAAGTCAAATACCTTTTCCCTCCAACAAATATAATAAAATATTCCATAAAAAGTGGATCTATATCTGGTTAACCCATGCACCAAGATCTAGAATGACCCAATATTTTGTTATAAATAGGAGGGTTTTTCCTACCATTCTTCACCTTTTGTTGCCTATTAGATCACTCTGGATCTATACACTTAGTCCCATTTTTCCATCATTTGTTGTGTGAGCTCCCATTGAGCTCTATTCTTTGCATTGGGTTTTCTACACCAACAAGAGAGAGAAATCTTAGATCTGAAGTGCTGAGGACTTCCAAGAACCCATCCCACTGAGGAGAATTGGATACGCCTTCTCGTTTTCCTCCCAGGTGCCCGATTAATATAAAAATTCTTTCAAAAATTGTTCTTGTCTTGTCTATTGGTATATGGAGCAAACCCTTATTTTTTCTGCTTAATGTCTTTCCATGCATAGATCTGGTTTTTGCAGCTCTTTTATGTTCAACTAACCACAGATCTGAAGATATTGGCAACCACTTTTGTTGTTAGGGCTATTAGTTATGCGTAGCTAAAGTGGTCCTTTTTCGTACACTTTGACAAAGGATTCATACTAGCAGTGTGTAGATTGTTGGGGGAAAGGTGGATTATAAACTTGCTAGAGCGGGAATATTCAATGCATAAGGCATATAAGGTGAATATTATGGTTGGTCTTGGGGGAGTATGAAGGTGCTTGATCTTGGGAGTAGAAATGAATTTCCATAAGTATTCCCTCTCTCCACCTTGCTTCCCAGGTGAACTGCGAAATTGCACGAGTAGGCCATGGAGAATAAGATGGGCGAGTGCCATGCATGGTTGATCTTGGGGAAAAAAATAGAATGTAAGATCTTGTTAAGGAATATTATTTGGTTTACTCCATGATGGTTTACTAGATGATTAGGGAAGCTCCACTTATTTCAACCCCTCCCTTATAAATTGATTGTAACCCTGGTAGAGAAGGGAATTGTTCTGTGGGGTGCTCATGGGTGCAAATTCAACAAAATTCTACCACATTTATGGGGAATTCTCTCTCATCATGTTTTCGTCTACATTTAGGATAGAAAATGGCAAAATCAACCCTCTAGTATTCCTCTCGATTCCTCTTAATTTTTCAGAGTATCCAACTGATCACTAAAAGTATTCAAAATATCTATTTTAAAATTTTCTAAGAGGTTCCCTAGTTCAGTTCGAGTGACACCCCCCATGTACCGGTTTAGAATTCCTAGACACATAGTCCCTTGGGATGTCCTGAATTATTTTGTCTACCTTAGCCCGAATTCTAGAATAAGTTCTACATAGTTCAACTATTTCAGCAAAAGGTTTCTTATAAATATCACCAGAACTCAAGAGGTTTAATGTTTCAATTCATTCTTCCCTTAACCCCGTTAGAAAAACAATCCTAAAGGTCCTTTCATCCAAATTATTTATTCGATATTTATGATAATTATAAGGAAATATTTCAAGATATTCTTCCAAAATTTTGTCTTCCATTTGTTGCATTCTAAAAATATCATTAATATCCTTGATTTTATATTAACCTTGATATTTCTTAAGAAAGGCGAAATTCATATCATCCCATGAATAGATAGTCTGTTCTCCCAAACTTAGAAACCACATCAGGGTTGAATATTTTAGGGTAGGAGGAAATAGTTTTATCTTATGTGCATCATCATGATAATTATAACTTTTGTAAATAATATCATGCTCAAACAGAAAAAAGTCAGGGTCTTCAGAAGATGTACCATGGAAGAGCGGAAGAGATGCCAAAGGTATATTTTTCACAGTAATGTTTCTGGTGACATCCATAATTGGAAATCCAAATGCAGTTTCTGACTCCTCCTCATTCTCCTCAGTTCCTCCTCTTGGCCCTTATCTTCCATCATTATTCCCACCAAATAAAGTGTTGATTCTATCATTATCCCCAACATTGATACCACCATTATTTCTATCATTGTTTCCATTCTCCTCAACTCCTCCTCTATTAACTATCCTTGCAACACGTCCAGAGTAACCTTTGGTATGATATTCCAACTTGAAGAAGATTTGACTGAATTGGGTTTGATATTCCCAAGTCCCAAGTCTCTTTTAGGTCCTCCTACTACTGATTCTACTTGTGATACCACCACAACTTCAGTTCATACAATAGCTCCTAATGTAGTATGCCTTGAAGATGTACTTCCCATTCTAGATGTGATGTTTCCTTTTCTGAGGCCAATTCTATATCATATATTTCTATCTCCTCTGTGATACTCGCATAACAATCAACATGGTTAATTGGGAGCATTTTTGTAGGACCAAATAATTCTGAAAGTGATTTCATACTCTGAATAAATCTCCCCTCACTATCTCTAGGTATATCTCTACTATAGTGCATAAGAAAGAAAAAGAACTACAAAAAATTACTAAAGACAATCAGAATTTGGAGCAACCCCACCATAGTGGATGCATGGCTCTTCACTCATGACTTATCGTACACTCTTCATCGTCTGATTTCCTTGAAAAACCCTTATCACACATAAATATATTAAAATAATGTTACCTGTACTATTTGCAACTACCCGAAAACAACACCAAAAATGTTGGGAAGGTAAATCCTCTCTGCGAACAGAGTCGATCCCTCTAGCCCTAGAGTGGGTCTAGCAACAAAGGGACAAGCTAAAGTGTAGGTTAATAATTAATGAATGAAAAGGAAAGGGTAGATTGGCCTACCTGGATTCCAACACTATCGTTGTTGTAGTGGTGGTGGCCTCTTGATCTCTGCCTCGATGGGTCACAATCCTTCTGCAACAGTGCTCGAATACCTGCACAAAGATCAGCAAACAAGAGCAGCATACAAGACAATGATTTCATTCATAATCAAATAATGAGTCAAGGAAGGTTAAGCATATTTCATCAAACAAACCATATTAACATAAGATGGGAACCAAACAATAGTCATGTATATATATATAAATAGAAGAAAGAGTTATAACTGGAGCCTTGACGTTGCAGCATCCTTCAATGGGGTTCAGTCGAAGCATGTCTCGAAGGATCATTAGGGAATTCAGACGAGGTGAGGACACAAGCTCAAGCTCTCTCGACAAAGGTCTCTTTCTCTGTTCTATCTCTTTAGCGAAATTTTCAGGAATTCTCTTCAGCCTTTCAGCTATAATTGTTCAGCAAGTGCATCAATGGGAGATAGCTTTATTTATAGAGGGAGAGGAGGAGTTTGGGATCCCTACAATGGTGGAACGGAGGCCTTATCCCTTGGGAGGTTTCCCCAAAAGGTGGAAACAAGAGGCCAAAGGAGGGGGGGCATGGTTATTCATTCGAACCACTCCAGCTGACTCACCCACGAAGTTGTTAGGATAGAAACTTTGCCTCTATATTTAAAAAAAATTCCATAAACTGGTTGGTGTGGGTAGATCACTGGGACAGAGTGCCAATGGGCATGGGGCCCAGTGTTAATCTTCCTCATTGGCATGAGGGCATAACGGTCTGTTAGCGCCAAGGCAAAAACATGTGTTTCTGATGGTCTGCTTAGGGAATTGTCAACAGAAGGAATGTTGTCCTCATGGCAAGGGATCCAATGATGGTCTTTGCGAGGCACGAAACTTATTATTAGTCACAGAAATTATCCTCCAATGTGCGGGATGGGGATTGTAGGGACATTGAAAAAATGTTGTGCAACAAATGCCCCCTAAAGCACGAGGTCCAAGAGAGAGGGGTGAAATGATTTATGAGAACGTGTTCGAACCAAACACCGATGTCAGAAGACTTGAAATTACAAATACAACTGATATCTCTAATACATGAACATGTGGCATGGGTGCAACCATCCATTATAGAGTACATATATAAACTAAGATCTGAGATATGGACGCAACCATCCAGCAGTAGGAATCAACAAATAGACTCAGGTATGGTCACAACCATCTAGTCAAAAGATTCATGCATCAAGTCATGATGAACCATAATATCTCGCAACCTGGATCTTATCAGACAAAACCCAGGGTATTTTTCTCCATATTGACCCGAAAAAGTACAAATTCAAGCATGCGAATATGTGAGTTGAAGTCGAACATGCAAGAAAATCACGTGATTATGAGCCAATGATGAAAGTTTTTAATAGGCGCGAGAGAAACCACCAATAATGACAATGGCTATCAAGGTACAAGTACAATCCATGGAATGTGAATGGTGATCTCACGTCGAACATCCATAGAATCACTCGATCGAAGGTCAATGATGTGGACCTATCGTCGAATGCGAAGAACCTGCCATTGAGGCATGCAAGCTCCAAGGTACTAGAAAGGAGTCTCTAGATCAACTTCTTGGATAATGAGTTGGAGTCGACAGGAAGTAACCCAGTTGAAGGAGGGCCATAATTTTTCCCACATCATCGACATGAGACAGAGGAACATAATGATAATGAATCAAGACCAACAGAGAATCAGAGGGAGGTTGAAAACTGCAAAGGCAAACTTCTCTTGAACATGTTAGCGAAACGACTCTAGATTTGGCAGTATTTGACATCAAGGAATCTGAGGTCGTGATGACGTGGCAAAGAGCAGATGAGAAGTCAAAACATATTACCCAAACCCATGGAGGCAAAAAATGATGAAATGAGATGTACCTAACCCGACACGAATGCAGATGAGTGTCATGTTCAAGAGTGACATACTACCAACACAACTAAAAACTGGTTCCATTTTCCCCCACCATTTATGGTGAGTACCTCAATTATTTTTTTAAAACAAGCTTGAAGGGGATAGCATATGCTTGCGATGGAAGTTTTTTCTTTGGACAAATCCATCCTAGTACATTTTACGAGCCCTAGGAAGGAGGAACTCGGGTAACGTCATGGTGACGTTGTCCTATGTCATCAGGGTTTAACGAGTCTGACAAAGGAAGAACTCGACATCTTTTCATGTTTAGAGAGTTTGAAAAGAAATAGAAAATAAAAATCCATCATGTCCCTTTTCGTAAAGAGTCCTTCAGATCCGAAAAGGTAGAAAACAATATCTGAAAGAACCTCTTAGTCGTGATAGGCTAAGGTATTCCTTTTTTGTAAATAATCTATCCCAGCCTGAAAAAGGGGTAAATTTATACTGGGTAGATATCGTTTTGCAGCCATTTAATGAGTTCAAAATGACTAGAGTCTCGAAAATATTTTCAGTTTTAGAGAGTTAGAAAAGAGTTGAAATATGACTCCAGTAGTGACTTTTTCGTGTTTTTATTGAGTCCAAAAAAGTATAAATACAACTTGTTACTTCATCGCTATCTCATCAAAAAACCTGTCGCTGCATAAGAGACAAAGGTAAAACCCATTTCTCAGAATAACATAGTGAAATAATAAAAAAATATGTATTAAAACCTAATCAAGGTTTCAAAAAGTTATAAAATGCCAAAAATGGTAAAAAATAATTACTTTTCATGTTTACCTCTTATGGAGCAATAGTTAACCTTTTTACACAGTGATTTTGTGGTGACGATATCAGGCAATCTGGCAGACTAATCTCGAATCCGTCAGTTCCAGGTAAGAGTCGACATCCTTATTTGCATTTTAATTCCTCTTCCATTACCTGCAACCCCAAAGTTGGAATTTTGTGGGGGAATTTGTGAAAAATATGGCACGGTAGTTAGTGCGAGTATCGGGCACGGACTCGCGCCAATCGCCCAAATTTCTGAACTGGGGCGCGCCCATTGGCACGACTATTTCCCAAATAGTCGCGCCAACTGCGAAAACTATTTTAAGCTCACAATGAAAGAAAGTAGGCCCAATTTTCACAAATTCAAATCTTTTAATTTGGCTAATGAGGGTCATATAAACATGTTTTCAGGTGTGAAGCGACAAAATGGTGATCGAGTGGAAAGAACGAGAACACAGTGAGGAAGATGAGCTTGCCATGGATAATGAAGGATGCATGGAAGCTCTTAGGGAATGTGGACTGAAACTTCATGACACCGTGCATTAGAGATCAATCGGAGATGTTGTAATACTTAATCAGTATCTGGGATGAGGATCAGGAAAAATTTATTCTTCGTGATCAGGAACTTGAGATTGATGTTTTAGACATTTATTTCATAATAGGACTGTCATGGAGGGGGGAAACACCAGTCCTGATTGACACCTGACCCACCATGGAGAACATGAGCATGGTGATCAACAAGGTATTTCAAGGGGCACGGAAGGATCAGGAAGCGAGAAAGTGGATATCCAGACTATCTCAGACTTGGAACTAAAGGTAGTGCTACACACCATCACATGAGCTGTGGGATCACAAGCACCACATGAAGAAACAAAGACACATCTACTTCTTGCTATAGATTGTTTGACACCAACCCTCTACAACTAGGTAGAGGCAGTGACAATCAACATGAAGTGTCAACTGAAAAAGTGCAAGAAGACCAAATTGAAGCAGTTTGGATATGGGTCCATTCTAGTATCGTTATTCCTAGAACGATTACCAATATTCCAGCGACATGAGGTGATAGATACGACACCACCAGCACAGGATCCACGGATGGCCCATTGGGCAGCTCTGATGCCAAGGTCAGGGGGTGGTCAACAGATGTCCTGGAGACCGGAGTTCTTTGATTGGCTCCGCCAACAACTGATTGTCGTGGAGGACCGACCCTACTCTGGCACATATTTCACTGGTGATCCAAACCTCCCACTCCTAGAAGGAGAGGACTGGGATGAAGCACTTGGTAAGACTTATTTTTTATTTTCACGAGTATTATGATTTTTTTGTTATGTATTTTCTGACATTGAATCCACCTGTTTGCAGATGTTGGCCCAGAGAGACCTGTAGGTATGTCTCCGATAGCAAGGAAGATCCCTCGTGATTTTGATATTGCCCCTCATGGTGAGAGGGGCAAGGAGGAGGAAATCATGCGCAACTTGGAGGGAATCTCTCGTGGGGTCCCAGACTATGCGGGATTTGACGACGTTCCTCGTGCATACCCGAGACATACTGTAGGGGTGTCAAACTGAGTTCATCACTTGCTGAGGCGGCTTGTATGGGCATTGACATGCTATCATGAGCATCACACTGATTAGACACCTAGGTTTTCTTTCTGCATATTTTTGAGAGACATGGTGTCTCAGTATGTAACAGAAACACACATATTTTTTGAACTTATGATGCACATTGATGCAAACATTCGATATATATATATACATCTATTTTCCTATATGGATATTTTTCATGTGATGATTATTTTACAGATTGCGTAAATGTCTACCTAATACAATGTTAGGCACTGTATCAATTAATGCATTCTTCTACCTAGGAATATGTTAATATGTGATATAATCAAAATGTCTTTCCAACAAACAAACACGTAAATAAAACCTTAAAATGTGAGGGTTTCTAACTGAATAATGTCCATTAAGTTGAAGAACGACAAGCTGTGAGTCTAGATTTACAACCAATGCACGTATGCTGAGGGTAATCGCCTCGGTTAATAGTTCAATGACAACACTATACTCAACGACATTGTTTGTAGTTTTTCCTAGACAAATACCTTGAATATCTATCAACTCACTAGCAAGATCCTAAGTCACCCAGGTTGCCGAAGACAAGTTTCGGGTACTGCGGGAAGCACCATCCACGAAACTGACATAAGGGGTAATAGACATCTGCACAATAAGAAATGACCCAATAAGCAGGAAAATGCTAGCAAAGCACACCAAGCCAAAAATGTACAAAAATGAAAAGAACACATATGTACACAAAACATGCATGAATGACTCATGCATAGTATTTTTTAAGATACAACCCATTTCTGGGTTGATCCAGTGGATGAAGTTCGTAATAAATGAGCTCATAGGCCCCATTCCACAAGAAACGATTAAAAATGTAGGGCCCATGCTACATGGGTTGAAATTTACCTACCCCCAGCTTATCATGAGCTTGGTCGTACAGGAGGACGAGGTCTCCTTCTACGAAGGAGCGAGGGGAAACTGACTGGTCAAAATGAGCTTTGAACTGCTTCTTCTGTGCCTCGATGACCAAAGAAGCAAAGTGGTGAGTTTCATCCAACCTTTCTAAGTAGAGAAGACGCTCTTATTCTGGCGATGTGTTCAGCAGCAATTCAACATCCAACTTGAGTTAAGGTATTTCACACTCAATCGGAAGGTTAGCTTCCAGATTGTAAACAAGCTGAAATGGAGTAAATCCGGTTGCATCCTTAACTGAGGTTCGGTATGCCCAAAGAGCTGAAAATAACATGAGATTCCAGTTGGATTTGTGAATCCTAATCATACGTTGAAGCATGGTGACAAGAACTTTATTCACGGCTTCAACCTAGCCATTGGCCTGAGGATAGTACGATGTTGAGCTGTCGTGACGCAGACCCAACTTGGAAGTCAACTCCGCCACCATATAATGTCGAAAATGGGAACCATGATCGGTAACAATGGCTTGAGGGACACCAAACCTAGAAATGATGTGATTGAATATGAACTGAGTTGTTGTCTTACCATCATCTGTAAGTGTAGGCATTGCTTCGACCCATTTGGTGAAGTAGTCAACGACTATGATGATATAAGCATGCCCCCTAGCCAAGTGAGGGTTACACGTCATAAAATCGATGCCCCACTTCACAAAGGGACCAATGGTAATGACATCGTGGAGATGTGAAGGCAACGTGTGCATCTTGCGCTGATAGATCTGGCAATCATGACATTTACAGATAATAAAAATGTAGTCCTTGAAGATGGAGGGCCAAAAATACCTAGCACGAAGAATCTTCTGTGCAGTGGAATAACCATACATGTGACTGCCACAGGCACCACTGTGACAATCATTCAGGGCTTTCTCAGCCTCCTCAAGAGTCAAACACTGGAGGAGAATGGAATCCACTCTGATGCAGTAGATTCTATCTCCCACTATACGATAATGTTGCGATTGATGACGGATGCGTCAGCGAGCATCCTTTGACAACTCAGATCTAAAAGTAGATTTCTAAAGATAAACAATGATATCACCATACCAAGGATCGAGGGTGCTAATCAGAAAAATTGAATTGTCCAGAATGCATTCCTCAGAACCAGACGGAGCAGAGTCAGAGGGGAGGGAGTAGATCAGATCAGAAAATACTAATGGTTTCTTCGACTTGGAAGTAGTAAATTCCAAATTGAACTCTTGGAGGATGACAATCCACTTCGAGTACTTTCCCCCCAGCAATTTTCGAGACAATATATAGGTCATGGGGTTGCAGTTGTAAATCACATTCATAGTACACAACATAATGTAATGACGAAAATGTTGAACTTCTTGAACCACAGCCAATGCTAACTTCTCGACATAAGCATAGCGTGTTTCAGGATCAAGAAGGTTATGAGAGAGGTATTAAATAACATGCTCCTCAGCATCATCATCGTCTTTCACCAAAACCATGGCAATCGTGTTGAAAGCGACGCCTAAATAGAGGGAAAAATCGCGATGACAGTTCAGAGGATGCAATAGAGGATCGTTAACAAGCAACATCTTTAGAGCGTCAAAATATTTCTAGGTGATCTCATCCCAAAGGAACGGGACGCCCTGCTTTAGCAATCACGTGAATCCTTTAGCCACTTCGACATAGTTAGGTATAAAACGACGTAAAAAATTAGGCTTCCCTTTCAGACTCTGCATCTGATGTAATGTGGATAGAGAGGGGGGATTAATAATAGCCTCAACTTTGAGTCGATCGAGGGGAATCCTGTCTTTGGAAAAGATAAACCACAAGAGTCTACTAGAATCAACGCAGAAGATGTATTTGTGCGGATTTAGCCGAATGTTATAGCATCGACAGCGAAGAAATATCTAACGAAGATGGTCAGGGTGGTCCTTAAGCTTAGCTGAATGGGCCGGAAGATCATCCAGATAAGGCTGAATGACGTGCTTAATATCATGAAAATCATATGACATCGCTCACTGAAATGTGGCCCCAAAATTATTCAATCCAAAAGGGAGCTTCTTATATGCGAAAGTACTCCATGGACAGATAAAGGAAGTCTTATGTTGATTGGTTGGGGGAATGTTAATCTGGTTATAGCCAAAAAATCCATCCATGAGGGAAAAGATCTCACTCCCAGCGCAGTCATCAATGATTTGATCAATAAAGGGAGTATGATAATTATCATTAGGACAGGCCCGGTTTATGTCATGATAATCAACGCAGACCCAAAAGGTACCCTGTTTCTTATCTATAGGGACAATGTTGGACACCCATTCTATCAAGGGAATTGGATAGATAAAACCAACTTTGAGAAGTTTTTCAACTTCACCCTTAATGGTGGCAATCTTTCTAGGGTGCACAGGATGAAGGCGCTGACGAACAGGCTTTGAACCACGGTAGGTATGAATCTCATGCACCACTATACTAGGATTGATTCCGGGCATCTCTTCGTAGGACCATGTAAAGACGTCTCGGAACTCGCGGAAAAGGCTAGTATAAACCTGAACTTCATCTGAAGAATAGGTGACCCCGATATGGATGTTCTCGATGATTCACAATTTTACAGAAATGTTGATAGACATCGTTTGCATGATATTACTCAAATTACCCTTTGAAAAAAAATTGTGTCAGAATAGGCGTTTGAAGCGGAGGAGAAGGAACTTGAGATGAAAACCTCTCAAGACACGTAGGAATGGCCCTGAGACCAGGCATGAACGAGGAATGATGATGACTATCATCCCATGGAGGATCCTCGAGAGACATAGTTTCCATGATGGCTTCATCAGAGGGAAATAAATCTTTCAAGGAATCAGGTGAATCCGAATTGCCGAGCCAAGGGGATTGAGAATAAGTGTTAAGAGACATGCTCAAAGGAGCATGATTAGGAGGCGGAGGGTCCGAAGCCAAAATAATTTCATAATAGTCTATCTCAATCAAACTTAACGACATCAAATATCTGAAAGAATCGATCTGTTCAGACGAAGGGATGATCCATGGGTCGTCAGACCGAGAGATAATATTAATCTGAATAGTGTTGGGTGGAAGAAGAGAAAAAATACCCATGAGGGAAAAATATTTGAAGAGACCCGGCCCTATGCTCTTGTAGGGAGTAGGAATTTGATCCACATATGGAACATTGTTCTCAGAAGAAGAAGTGAAGAACGACAACTAATCAATAGTAATAATCTTTCCTTCGTGCAGGAATTTTAAAACATGAAAGAGAGTGGACGGAACACACAACATGGCGTGAGTCCAACTGCGACTAAGGAGAATATTGTAACTGATCTTGGCGTCAACTACTTCAACCTCGACGTTGAATGTCTTCCCTTCTAATGTAATCGGTAAATGAGCGAGAACACCAAGAGGTTTAGATTCCCTTCCATGAAATGCTTCAAGGGCATTTGGTGATGAATTCATAGTTGGAGAACCAATGGCTTTCCACTAAGCAGGTGAAATGATGCATGTAGATGTACCCTCGTCCACAACCCCCTGATGGATATTCAGACCATTAATACCAACTTGTATGATGAACACAATTTGGTGCAGGAGGCATGGGACGAAATTCTCCAAGTCGAAAGCGAGAAGGCTAGAATCAGCAGGATCAACCCTGCCGATCGCAGATAACAAAGCCTTCTGTTGAGACGGAAAAATATGAAGTACTTCTAATGCAGACATTGCAAATGGCACCTAAGCCAAATCCTCAACAATACTGTAATGTTGAGCAGCACGGGCATTGGGACTATAAGAAGACTTATGGAGTACACCTTTGGAAGGTGGTCGTACAATGGGTTCAGTACTGGGCCTTTCATTCTGAAGAGGGCCAGAAGTAGGCGAAGGAGGAGAACCATTAGAGATCTCTTTCCCCACTGCCTGATGCGATCCGATATAATCTTTTGACCGAGTAGCGATAGAAACGGATGCAGAACCATTCATCATGAAAACCTAAGAGCCAAATGGGGCAGAGGGCTGAGGTTTCTCTACCATCTAGTTCTACTATGATGGAAAAGGTTCTTTGAGAAAAATCGTAGTTCCCTGGGTGGATTTGAGCAATCTACTTACTTTGGCCCATTGAGGATAGTCCTTGGTGTAGTTCTCTTCATCACAAATCAAACAAGGGTACTTAGGCTTACGTTGTGAACCATCATCAGCACGAGGTTTGGATGAATCCTATTTCGGGGTATCAGCTTTGGCCTTACCTTTACCCTTCTTTTTCCCCTTGGAAGTTTTATCTGCCGGATTGGCCTGAACAACATTGAATTCCGCGGTGGCACCAGAATTTGGGGCAGGCTGAGAAGTAGTATCATTTGAAGGATTAGACTTTTGCTTCCTAGGGTTTGAAGGAGAAGACTTCTGAGAAGTCTGAGACACGGAACTGATGATACCATCGACAGATGGCGTTGTCGGTGCTTTTTTTGGGGCCCTTGTTTTGAATTTTGAATAAGGAACAGATTTTGGGTTGCGGATCAACACATGGTAGGTGCAATAACGGTAGGTAGCGGAGCTGTCGAGGTTGTGGAGGAATAGGAGATAGCTGATGAGGCTGACGTAGATAAGTGCAGACGAAGAGAAGATACGGCAGAGAATAGATATCGGAACTCATGGGCAACAGAATTAAGAAGCCGAAATCAGCTGAAGAAGAACACAAGAGAAATTAGCAGTTGCGCTGGTGGGTGAATAAATAGGCCGTCACCCAGCCGAAAAGAAAGTCATGCACAGATGCAGAGCGATTGAAGAGGTTAGAGCAGACGCCGCAGAAGAGCTCTGGCCTAAGCATGAAATCCTTGTATTTCCTAGGTTTCTATTGATCTATCATGGTTGTATTATCTCTCACTCTGTCCTGTGGGACATCTGTAATAGAAATGGAAAGCTCTTCCTGGTGAGCGATGTAACTATGGATCCAGCTGAAGGTTATTAATATACTTGAAGGTTGCTGTCTTATTATATGAGTTACACGTATGAAATATGTCTGTGGTACCTTAAAATTTTATTTTCTTAGTATCTACATAATTTTCTGAGAAGATCTTCTATGTATGATGTTATGTATGCAAATTATTCTATGTTAGCTTCGAGTTACGGATCCATCCGCCACTACCAATCTGTTCCCCTTCTGCATGTGGTCATGACACGCCTCGGGTGAGACTCTCTCCTCTTCAGAGTAGGGTGAAAATTCCGGCGTGGTTCTAGACTATAGCGGACTCCTTTGTTTTCCCCAATCCCCGAACCTGGGTCTTGCCTGTGAGACCTGTTTCCTCGCCAAAAATGGTTCCATTACCGGGACCCTAAAATTCATTAGGGGAACTAGATCATGGTATCAAGGATCTTCGAAGGAGAAATACAGAGATGTTGGGATAACCACCTGGACCAGTTTATAGCTCAGCAAGTGGAGCTAACGAATCAAAAAGAGAAGGTGCTCAAGGATTTCGTCCTTTTCTCGGATTTTGACAGCGATACCTACAAGATCCTCTGGGGAAAATTCCCTAGCGACCTCTATAATTGGTTGCAGAGGTTGCAGACCAAGGTGACTAAGGAAAAATCACGGAAGATCAACCGCAAGTGGGTGCACGGAGATCTGGTGGCCCTGCATCGGCTGGATACTGAGTTCACCCGTGCTGTAGATTTTTGGGTAGATTCTACCTTGGACGAGTATATTGTGGAGTTTGCAGCTGAGTGCTACTAGTCCTTCTCCAGAGACGAGGCTATATTCCGATCCAAACTAAGAGGGAAGCTACTTAAGGAAAGTCCATTGTGGATTAAGGCCCTGAAGGTGGACGAAGGGCTGATGGAATTCCAGAAATCGGGCATGGAAGCGTAAACCTCCAGTGCTGGGGGAAGGGCCTGAGGGACGAATTCTACATGAAATGTGAAGTAGGGGAGTGGGGGAATGGATGCTGAGACCGCAAGGAGGTTTAAGGAGTGACATGCACATCGGAGGGCGTAGATCGCCGACAGGTGGCGAGAAAGGGTGATGCGGTAGTTGAAACGACGAGGAAGTAGTCAGAAGAATAAAGAGGAGGCGCCTAAGAGGATAGTGGATATGGAAGGCCAGGTGGGTCCCTAGGAGATGGGAGGGACTGTTGTGGGAGTGCGGCGGGTGCATGGGAGCCTAGCTAGGAGGAAGAGGGAGATGATGTCTGATGAAGGAGATGCAGATGTGTGGCCCGAAGAAGGTTCTAATGGCAAGTGGTACGTCGTGATGCAATGGTTATTCCAAGATAGGATGACATTCATATCTCCAGGTATTCCTACTTCCCAAAGTTCAAATGGCAAGGATCCCTACCTTCCCCTGGTACTATATAAACCTTTAAGTGATATTTTCATTAAGTTAAAAGAGTTGAGTCGATTACATAGTAGTCCATTGTTAGCAGTGACGCATGCTAATAGTAGCATTACTGGTATTATAACAATTAGTAGTGGTATAATTACGCAACCAGGACCCAGAGGGTTCATTCTAGTCACACCTCCACAAGCGAATATGGCGGGGTCATTCACCCGGTACCCAGAATTTTCTGGGCAGGGTAACGACGATGTGGAACAACATTGGTACCTCTGTGAAGCCATATGGAGGGCTTGGCAGACGCCAGATGCAAGAAAGCTGATAGAATTCCAAACCACGCTGAGAGAAAGGGCATTGCATTTGTTCATAAATTGGTTAGAGGCCCACCCGAATCCAGCAATTGTGGACGTCAAGCGATATTTTTTCAGAGAATTTAAGCTACTCCAAACAGAACAGCAAGGTCTATCCGAACTATGGGAGATCAAGCAAAGAAAAGGAGAGACTGCGTGGGAGCTAATGCGCAGGTTCAAAGATGTGATCGGGAAACTCAGCTACCCAATCAACCCAAATCATCAGAGGGACTGGTTCATCAAGGCTCTGCTTCCCTTGACACGAACCGCCCTCACTCAGCAAAATATCGACAACTTGCAGGATGCTTTGGAACAAGCTATGAAGATAGAGGTGATGGAGGGCTACCCTCAGGAATATAGGGGAGGGCCGGCCCTGCAAGACCCATCCCTACTAGGACTGCAACATCAGATTTCCAATCTGACCAAAAAACTTAAGGAGAAGCAACCTATAAGACCAGCCAAGTCGAATGTCTGGTGCACACACTGCCTGGTAGAAGGGCATGTGGCAACTGAATGTCCCTAGTTGCGAAGCCCAGGAGTGGGGCCCTCAGTAGCGGTAGTACAGGGGACTCCACCTATCTGAGGAGGCACGTCGATAAACCTGCAAGGGGTCTATCTGTCGCAAAAACCATATGCAGGGTTCCCACATCAACCAACCCAAGCCGCAACAGAGTATTGCGAAATTTTCTGAACGATGGGTCATCAACCTCGGACGTGTCCGATTTTGCAGAAATACTCCAATGTTCTGAACAACGTATACTGTGAGTTTTGTGCTTCCACGACTCACAACACTGAACATTGCAGAGCTCTAGACGCACTGGAGGATCGATTGGACCGGCCCTCCTACAGGGTGAATGAGGCTCTCAGAGGCAGAGGAGGCGGTATGCGTGGGGGGCGCACAAGGGGATGGGGTTCACTGAAATGCCACAACTGTGATCAGGAGGGCCATGTGGCCCATGAATTCCCCCTACCCAGAAGACTGTGGTGTTCCCAGTATTGAACACCCACGCGATAGAGGACTGCCCTGAACTTATCAAGAAGTGGGAGGAATGAGCAAGGCAGAGGCGCACGAATCTGGTAAACGCAGATACTTGAGGGAAAATGACTCTAGCCATGTAGAACATATCCATAGTGATGTGAGGAGGAAAGAAAATGGGAGAGGACACTCGTCAAAAGGAGCCGATATGGGTGATCAGGCCCGCATCCCCGAAACAACTAATCAGGCCAGAAACATAGAAGAAATATTTCCAAGAGGCAGTAGAAAATTTTGCCCAGCTAGGAGGAGACAAAGGTATTGAGGTACGCATGAAGAACAATACCAAAGAATAGAGCGCTACGGGGGCTCTGATTGAGGAATGGCTCCACCTATTCCTCAAAATTTTTGACAATGCTTTTATGCGGGAACGACTCCAAGCATGCACAGGAGACGTATTGAAGGGGAACACAGGGCTAGGGGAATCCTCGGACATAGCACCCCAGATGCAGCCGAGTCAAGAGAAACAAAGAAGAACGGGGAAAATAGTTCTAGTTAAACACGCGAGGTTGCGAGATTTCGGATTAGAGACACCATGCTCGACTTGGGATCGATGTCAATATCCTACCTCGGAAGACATGGGAAGCTCTAGGCCGGCCACAAGCTGACACTCGCCAATCCGGCTCGGGATGGCAAACCGTGCATTGTGTCGATCGACGGACTCGAAGAAATGTCGAGTCGACATCTCGAGTAAATACTTACACGGATTTTGAGAGTAATATATATTATGGGTGACAAATATTCATACTGCATTGCTAGGAATGAACTAGAGCTGGGACAAAAAAACCCGAGCTCGGAGCTAGGGTCAAAATTATCTTGGGAGGACTGGCAGCAAGGTGGGTATGAGACCAGCATGAGGAGATGTGCCAATATTTCCAGATTCCATTGGATTGGAGGTGAGATAAGGGACTACCCCACCTTGTCCAACATGCAAGAAATAAATACGTTCATTGCAAAGGTAGAAGAAAAGGTACCAGAGGAAAACAGGATACCACCCTTGGATGTAGCACTACAGTCCACATCAGCCAGGTGGTGGAAAAATAACCGCAGCTCCCTATCGTGGTGGAGTTGTGTGGTGGAGGCTTTGAGGGCGTGGTTCAAGGAAGACGAAGGATCTCGAAGCAAGCAAAGGTACCAAGGAACTTTTGATCCGAGAGACCACTTGAAAACCTGTCAGGAGCAGTGGTGAAGTGTAGGGTACCCAGAGGAGTTGTGGGTACATCGATTTGTCCACTCCTTGGATACCATCCCACATGCTTGGTACTTAGAAGAAGAAATAAAGAGAGGGACCAGTTCTTGGCAGGAGGTTGCGAACAAATTTTTTCGGTGCTTTTCATTTGAGGGGAAGACAGAGCTGGTGTCCCAAGCATTACAGGCCATAAAAGGGGTATTATTTTTCCATAATCCGGGCACCGACGGGAGGCCACTAGTACTAAATCCTGATAGAAGACGTAAGTTGGCTTGCCAACGGATCGATAGCAAGCCAGACGATGACAGTTTCGAAGACCTGAGGCACCTCTACTTCGAAGAGACAGAAGGAGAGCAGAACATTAAAGAAGAGCCTACCACTAAAGGAGTCTAGCTACTTCCGCTGAAGAAAAAGAAACTAAACATCAGCACGGAGAAAAAACCCAAACTGGCTACAGTTGGGGACTATTGGGGCGAGGAGATGAAAAAAGGAAATTTTCAGTATCCTCTAGGAATACGAAGACCTATTTCCTTCATCGGTTGCGGATTTAAAAGGCATCAAAGGGGACCTCGGAGAAATGAGAATCGTGCTGAAACCGGACGCCATGCCAGTGAAGCATCGACCTTACTGGCTGAACCCACAGATCAAGGAGAAAGTCAAGCTGGAGATCGAAAAAATGCTAATGGCAAGTCTAATCTTCCCTATGGAAGAAGTAGAGTGGGTGAGTCCCATTGTCATTCAAAATAAGAAGGAAAAGTCAGAAATTCGCATCTGTGTGGATTACCGAAGTTTGAACAATGCCTGTATCCACGACCCATTTCCTACCCCATTTAGCGATGAAGTATTGGACAATGTTGGGGGAAATGAGGCCTACTCCTTCACTGATGGGTTCTCGGGATACCATCAGGTGTGCATCATGGAAGAGGACAAGACGAAAACGACGTTCACCACCGAGTGGGGGTCTTTGCATATCACGTGATGCCGTTCGGGTTGAAGAACGCCCCTACTGTGTTTTCCAGGATTGTCATAGATGCTTTCCGGGAATACATTCATAAGTTCTTGGAAGTCTACATGGACGATTGGACCGTCTACAGTTTGCTAAAAGACCACGCCACCCTGCTACACATAATGTTTGATCGGTGTCGACAATTGCAAATTTCCTTGAACCTGAAGAAATGCATCTTTGCGGTTCCATTCGGAATGCTCCTAGGACATGTGGTGTGCAGGCAAGGGGTCTGCATCGACCCCGCCAAGGTAGCATTGATTGTTCATATGGAAGCCCCGGAAACAGTGAAGCAGTTGAGGTCATTGCTGGGGCACACGGGTTATTACAGACGGTTCATCAGGAACTATGCGAAGATAACTGCTCCTTTGGAAAAGTTACTACGGAAGTCAGAGGTGTTCCAGTGGACGGATTACTGCAAGTTAGCCCTTGACACTCTAAAGGAGAAGTTGGCAACGACACCCATTCTGGTCGATCTAGATTGGGATAAGCAGTTCCATGTGCATATCGATGCTTCTGGTATTGCACTTGGGGCTATCTTGGCGCAACCAGGGGAGATGACAGTTGACCACCCAGTCTACTTTGCCAGTCACAAATTGTCTAATGCAGAGTGGAATTACACCACCATGGAGAGGGAGGCCCTCACAATGGTTTACTCGCTCTAGAATTTCTGCCACTATCTCCTAGGAGGTAAGTTTAAGTTCTTCATTGATCACTCCACATTGAAATACCTAGTCAATAAGCACGTTTTGGAAGGACGGATATGCCGATGGCTCCTACTCTTTCAAGAATTCACCTTCGAAGTGATTGTCAAGCCCGAGAGGTTGAATGTCGGGCCCGATCATTTATCTAGGTTGGAGATGGGTGAGAACGAAGGCTCTCTAGATGATCAACTGCCTGATGCTGATCTTTTCCGGGTAGAAGCCATACCAGATTATTTGGCCGACTTTACAACTTACCTAACCACGGGGCAGTGTCCTAAGAACTATACCCCGATCTAGAAATGGCACCTGGTCGTCCGCGCCACTAACTACCAATTGATTGCGGGTCAGTTGTATAAATTGGGCCTTGATGAGATTCTGCGAAGGTGTGTCCTCGACCATGAACGCAAAGCCGTGCTGTGGGAGTGCCATAGCGGCATCGCGGGAGGACACGTGGGGGCGAAACCCACCACCAGGAAAGTGCTACAAGCTGGACTATGGTGGCTGACGGTCCACGCAGATAGTAAATCATTTGTCAAGAAATGAGATGTTTGTCAGAGAACAGGGAGGCCCTCTCATAGAGACAAGCTACCACTACACCCGGTGAATGTGTTGTGACCATTTGAGAAGTGGTTTTTCGACTTCGTAGGCACCATAGCCCCTGTAGCCAAGCATTCAAAGGCCAGTACATTATCACCGCCATGGACTACCTCACCAGATGGGCCAAGACAGTAGCGGTACGGGACTGTATGGTAGATACGGCAACCAAGTTCATCTTTGAATATATCATCAGCACGTTTGGCTGCCCATGGAGCTTAACCAGTGATCAAGGTACACACTTCATTAATGAAACGATCAAATCACTGCTGGACACCTTCATGATCCAACATCACAAAAGCAACCCATACCACCTGCAGGCCAATGGCACTATTGAAACGTTCAACAAAATCCTCAAAAAGGGTTTGACAAAGATCTGCAATTCCAAACGGGATGATTGGGACAAACGGTTGCCAGCCGCACTGTGGGCCTATAGAACAACGGTGAAGCGTTTGACTAATCAAACACCTTTCCAGCTGGTCTATGGTCATGAATCTGTTATTCCCGCCGAGTTCACCATACCAAGTCTTCTGATCGCCACCTCCCTAAAGTTCTCGAAGGAGGAATCACTATAGGAACACTTACACGAATTACAAGAACTTTACAAGGCCAGGTTCCTTGCAAAGTTTCATCAAAAGGTTCAAAAAGACAGGCAGAAGGCATGGCCTGATTTCCACATCAAGAGAAAAATGTTCCAGGTTGGAGGTAAGGTTCTCCTATATGATAGCAGGTTTCATAAGTTTCCCGGAAAACTGCAGATGCACTGGTTCGGACCCTACTTCATCGTCAAAATTAAGGATTCCGGAGCCGTTCGGTTGGCTCAACTAGACGGTACTGTTTTAACTGGGTGGGTGAATGGCGCACGCCTGAAGCCCTACCATGAATAAGTTTATTTCGCTTTCTATTAATAACTCTCGCACCCGAGAGAAATCCATAGAGTAGAGTAGTTGAATAACGCTCCCGCAACCGGAATGAGCATAGGTAGTGTTCTTTGTCCATGCATAAGTTGTCAATAGCCGCTAGGTTGCAGGGACCGCACCTCAACTGATTGTTGTCAGGGAGGGGTGCGTCCAGCATGTCATCCCCATAGGATAAGTAAACGTGTCAAGTGTCAGTCCCTATCATTTCATTTAGTACTTGTGTCAATCCGTAGGATCGCCAAGATTTGCAACATAACTTGCCATAGTTAGAAGTAACCTTGCAGTAATCATTTTTCCATAATTCGAAGTAACCTCAGCCATCGCGTCCACCCATTTCCCCATACCACCGTCAGAAGATGTCAGAACACACCTCAGAAGGCAACTGATCACACGATTATCAGTCGTGTTGGTTAATTACATAGCCTGCATGAAGAAAAGCATGAGAATTCTGGAGAGATCCAAGTTAGAGTTAGAAATTTCTAAAGATGCAAAGGAAATTGGAGCAGAACCAAAGCAGTAGAGGTGTCTCGAAGCAAAGAGCCAAGAGAAGGGGCCGAGAACTATTCTGAAAGTGTATCAACGTCGCGTAAAGATGACAAGAGCCAATCCAGCAGTAGTAGAACAACAACTCGATAATCGGATTCATAAAATGGAGTCCCTCTTCGGGAAGTATGACAGTGCTGCCCTCATCGATGCAGACCTCATGGACTCTTTCGAGTTCCCAGCGCTTAAACGCCAGGTGTACATGGAGAGCTATACCACAGAAGCAAAGCGAGCAACAACAAGGATTTTTCCTGAGTTTCGAGGCATCCAGTAGCCCTCCATACTGCATTTGAGGAACCTGCTAGTATTCGGGACGATAGGAGGAGCCATGCAATGTACCAATTTCTTGCTCAGTCGAATTCAGAATGGGTCCTTATGGTTGGGCAAAGAAATTCCAATCCATGCTGAGGACATTCACCGGCTCATAGGGCTCTCACAGGAAGGCCCGGATGTATCCTCTGCATGCCAGACCACCTCCAAAAGAGCAAAGAAGTCGGGGGACGCGGATTATTATGCAAAATTTGGCACCTGACGGGGAGGAAAGGGAGCGAAAATGGAACTCATCAACAAGCCCAAAGTCAGGTTCGCGTGTTACCTCATTGCTAGTAAGACAATGAGGCACTACACCAAGGGGGAATGTACCCTAGAAACCATTTCCATCTTAGAGCACTGCGTTTAGGGAGCCAAGCTGAACTGGTGCTCCTTCCTTCTGAAGGAGTTGTTTGACGCATGCGAGGATAATTACAAAGGGGCAACGGGCTTCATCTATGGATACTTGATATTCGCACTGGCCATGTGGAAGTGGCATGCCCCCCTCATCAGGCTACCGACAGAAATAGTGAAGGGTCAGCCTCTGGCAATGAAATTTGTCCCATGGAAGGCGTCAGTGGATCCTAGCACCAAATAGGTCAATGCAGAGGCCTTCCAGAGTTGGTATGGTTTAATGACTGATGTCGTGACAATCCAGTAGAGGATTCCCAGAAATATGTTGGACGGATATAGCGAGCAAGTATGGTTTCGGGGTCAGCCACAAGCACACCTTCCTCCAACCTACTTGCGCGCCGGAAGAGACATTTCAAATGAGGCAGCTAAAGTTCCAACTCGACGACACAGCCTTCCATAATGAAGTTTGTTCATGGCTGAGGGTCGCGATGGAAGTGCGAAGCGGGGTATACACATACAATTTCTACAAGATGCTACCACAACAACTGCCTGGCAAATCGAAAGCGGAGGCGGAAAAAAGGGTCTCCAACTTGCAGCTCTTCCCACTCATTCACCAACTAAACACACAAGTACGAAGCCTCAACGAAGTGGTCCGAGTAGTCTCAAATGGTGCCACTCCTTTCCCTATTTTTTCTGAATTTCAGCTTTCTTAGTCCACCCCTCTTCTCCGCCCGACCTCCATCACTTCCCGATTCCTAATGTTTTGTTTACTTCACCAAGTCTAATGACCACCCCGCTGGGGGAAAAGAGTAAGTCTGCAAAACCCCTAGAGGCTCCCAAGGCCAAGCGGGCCAAAACCATAGAGTCAAGTCCGGTGGTTGACCTCACTGAGGAGGATCCACCCCAGCCACTGAGCCCAAGGGTACCAACCACTCATAGAGATAGGGGCAATAGGCAGGATTCCACCTCAACCTCCCATTGACCCCTCCGACTTCATAAGCATCCATATTTCACCGCCCTGTATCGACCCACTCCCACCTACCACTTCATCTGCACCATCCAACTCATCCACCACCGTATCAGACCCAGTAATCCGGGACCTAATCAATGGGAACCACGGGACTGAGGCCGAATCAGATACAGCAATGATACCACCGGTCAACCCCATTGGGGACCCCCAAACCACTTTTTCTAATTTAATCACACAGATGGTGCAAATAGTTGCAGACATAGCTGGGACACAGCCTGAGTCTACTCCACTTCAGCAGACCATCCAAACAGGTCAAGGGGAGTGGCTGGACCTGAATATGGTGGACTCTACACCTCATCCAACTCCGTTGTTGTCCCCTCAAGGACACTCCACCAGATCAGTTGCCAGTGGGAAACCACTGCAGGAGCGGCGGACAGATCAAGGTACTTCAGGGGCCGAAAGCATGGAGACGTGGGGCACAGCTCAGCTGTACCACTTCATTCAAAGGGTAGCCCAGCAGGCGGAAAGGCTCCACTCCGAGCTGCAACAGAGGTGTGAGAAATAGCAGCAGCAGATAATCGCGCTTACTAAATAGCGTGAGTAGCTCACAATGGCACACGGGTAGCTCCAGGACTAGATGAACGAAGTGGCCAGGGTGTTCGCGAGACTATGGCATGCAGTAATGGCTCACTACACTCGGATGCCCGCGGATGTGTTAGAAACAGATGTATTACAGTGAGCAATCCACCTCACGATGGCATACACCGACCTCCACTAGGAAAATGCAGAGCTCCAAGTAGCATTAGCAGGACGGCCAGCACTGCCCGACCCAATGGTAGTCTACACAGCATAGATTATGGAGAAACAGAGCCAGGTAACCAAGATGCAGGAAGCTCTCAATACTGCAGCTTGAGATGCCTATGAGCTCCTGAAAGGTCTACAGGAATGCTCGACGACCCTTACAGTAAAGACTCATCCCATTTCAGCTCAACTACAACAACTCTCAAAAGAAATTCAGGATGCCACAGACCCCTCGCAGCTGGACCAGCTGTACGTCCAGGTGGATTCTCTAGATATTCAAATCCACCAGACAGAGGCCAGTTCGGCAATGGCCAAGAAGGCAATTCGAGAGCTTCACCAACCCCTCCAACTCAGTTCCTGGACAATGCAGAAATTAGCTGTCGAGGCTGGAACCCAAATTAGCACGGTACTCGGTGTTGTACTGGCGAACGTTAGGGAGGAAGCTGTCACCAAGATCGCTACAAAGATGAACGCATTATTACAGGGGTGGCAGCAGGCTATGGTAACCTTCAATTAGCTTAAGGCTTCAGCGTTGAGCAAGGTCCCAGAGTTGGGGCTCTTGTTTGGACAGAAAAATGAAGGTGCACAGCAGGAACAGGGGGCAGGGTCCGGCGGAGCTATGGAGGTGGAGACAGTGATTTTCGATTGACTCGGAACGAGTCAAGAAACTATGGTCGGGGCCTGTTGGGGCCCTTGTTTTTAATTTTGAATAAGGAACATATTTTGGGTTGCGGATCGACACATGGCAGGTGAAACAACAGTAGGTAGTGGAGCTGCTGAGGTTGCGGAAGAATAGGAGATAGCTGATGAGGCTGACGCAGATAAGTGCAGACAAAGAGAAGATATGGCAGAGAAAAGATAGCAGAACTCATGGGAAACAGAAAGAAGCCGAAAGCAACTGAAGAATAACATAAGAGAAAATAGCAGTTGCGCTAGCGGGTGAATAAATAGGTCGTCACCTAGCCAAAAAGGAGGTCATGCACGGATGCAGAGGGATTGAAGAGGATCGAGCAGATGCTGCAGAAGAGCTCTATCCTAAGCATGACATCCTTGTAGTTCCTAGGCTTATATTGATCTATCATGGCTGTATTATCTATCTCTTTGTCCTGTGGGACGTCTATAATAGAAATGGAAATCTCTTCCTGTTGAGCGATGTAACTTTGGATTCAGCTGAAGGTTATTAATATACTTGAAGGTTGTTGTCTTATTGTATGAGTTCATGTATGCATGATGTCTGTGGTACCTGAAAATTTTATTTTCTTAGTATCTGCATAATGTTCTGAGAAGATCTTCTATGTATGATGTTATGTATGCAAATGATCCTATGTTAGCTTCGAGTTTCGGATCAATCTGCCACTACCAATTTGTTCCCCTTCTGCATGTGGTCACGGTACGCCTCGGGTGAGACTCTCTACTCCTCGGAGTAGGGTCAAAATGTCGGCATGGTTCTAGACTACAGCGGAGTCCTTTGTTGGCCCCAATCCCCGAACCTAGGTCTTGCC
>JAXQQM020080674.1:0-27522 GCA_034641835.2 Pinus albicaulis | reverse complement strand
CTTTGTATTTTTATTCATTAAATTAGCATGTTGTCACTATATTATAGAAGGAATGTGCTGCAGCAAAAGTGAAGAAAAATTTAAAAAAAAAAGATGAATTTTAGTGAGAAACTGTGAAATAATTTCAATAAGACTTATGATTTTGGTTGTCACAAATTCAAGCAAAAGAAAAAGAAGCATGTTAGTAAATCTTGTAACTGTGATATGCCCAAGGAGTCTTATCGCAAAGGAAGTTTCTATCCTAAGAAGTATTCTCCAAGATAGAAATTTGGTCGCAAAAGGTATGTTTTCAGAAGAAGATCTAAAGCTCATGCCTTCTACTGCTCTTGTTTTATCTTTGGACCCTCCTGGCCCTAGGTCGGCGATCTGAGGAGTACTGAGCTTGATGGACTACAGGAGGTTGTTCTTCCACCTTCTCTACATTGCATGGCTGCCCTTTCTCTTGTTGAGAAGGGCCTCATCGGTCAATTCACCGAACTCTGTCCCTCGTCGAATACTATGCAAAGATGGGTTGAGTGCAACTGGTCTGACAAGAACAAAAGCAAAATTTCCATTTGCTTCTGTGGAAGGGGATATTTCACCTTCTAGTTTGAGACGAAAGAAGATAAAGACCTGATCTTCAGAAATGGACCCTATTTTATGGACACCAAAGGCCTGTACCTCAACAAATGGACGCTAGATTTTGATCCAGAACTTGATGTTCCAAATGATGTACCTGTCTGGGTGTGCCTTCTGCACCTCCCTCTACACTGCTGGGGGGATGATTATGTTCGAGCCATCCAGAATGCAGTTGGAAAATTCATAGACCGAAGTGAGCCAAAAGATAACATGCAAGCCTGCGCCAGGATCTGTGTGGAGGTGGATCTGGGCAAAGTCCTTCCCGAGGCTATCAAGCTAAAAGTCGATGAATGGACGCATATTTAGCAACTCGACTATGAGCAGATCCCGTTTAAATGCAAGGTATGTCACGAGTATGGTCACTTTGCTAATCGTTGTTCAAAAATTATTGATGTTGAAATCCTGGAGACTGATTCGTAATGGGAAACTGTGAAGAGAAAGAAGACCACCTCTAACCCTAAGAATAACACCCCTGCAACGCCTCCTCCTAAACGCAACGCCTCCTCCTAAACCTAACCCCTCATCCTCCTCTTCTCTCAAGGTCCCGGATCCAACCCATCAAGCTACTGCACCTGCCTCTCCCCACAAATCCACGCTATACCTCTCCAATCCTTTTTCTTCCATTTCTCCCCCTGATGAGGATCCCCCCATTCTTACCTCCCCCTCCCAACCTGACTCTCCTCGTCCCACTCCCTCCATCCCTGACCCTCCTTCCTCCTCCCCAGATCCTTCTTCTGTCCGAATCACAAGAAAATTTGTGAAGGAGAATGAAGTAATGCTGGAAAACACTAAAAAGCATGGCCCTGGAAGGAAATCCTCAAAGAAGCACCGTGATGAAAACGCACAAAAGGATATAGCATTGGGAACTCAGAACCCCATTGAAACTTACATATTGGGGTAGAATAGCAAGGATATAGGACAAAAGGAATAAGGAGGGAAAGCAGCTCTCTGAACAACCTTTTTGTAATGATGAAAGTCCTCTCATGGAACAACATGGTTTTAGGGCATCCCTCCAAATTAGCAGCCCTAAGAGACTTAATAAATCAAAAGAAATCGGAAATTATTCTCCTGCAAGAAACAAAGCAGGGAGATCTAGAAATGAAGACAATAATGGACAAAATGAAGCATTATGGTGGCACCCTATCTGAATCAAGGGGAGCCTCTGGTGGGTTAGCCACCCTTTGGAACCACAACATATGGAAGTATAAAGACACTACAGTAAAACATAATTAGATCAAAGTGACTCTAGAAAGTTACAGAGATCAGAAAGAAATTATTGTTTACAATGTTTATGGCCCCAATCATTACAGAGACAGAGATTTGTTGGAACTCCATTAAAGAAGACATAGATAATGAGGACAGTAGCAACATTATAATGGGAGGAGATTTCAATTTAATCCTTCATGTAAATGAGAAAAGGGGAGGTTGTTTCAATCCGGACCCTACTCTAGATCAGCTTGAATTCATCATGCAAGACCACGAGTTGGTTGACATTGTCCCAAAAAATCGTAGATACACTTGGAGCAACAGAAGAATTCGGAGAGGAAATATCATGGAAAGAATTGACAGAATTCTTGTTGTTGTCACTCTACTCTCATATTACTCCATTGTCGCTGCCAACATTCTCTCTTTTTCAGCCTTTGATCACTACCCCATCACCCTCACTTTTGTTGACCATCACTCTCTTGGGCCCATTCCCTTCAAATACAGTCTTCTCTGGAATGACATCCTGGAAGCAAATCAGCTAGTGCATAATACTTGGATGCAACACATTGAAGGTTCTCCCTCCTTCATATGGGAAACCAAGTTAAAAAAAAAAACTAAATTGGCCTTGAAGGACTGGGCCAAATCTCAATACAAAGAGCCGAAGAAGGCCAAGATCGAAATTAAGTCCAAACTAGATGATGTCCACAACAGCATCGATATTCATGGCCTTAACCATGATCTCCTCATCCAGGAAAAAGACCTCTATTGGCAACTCTACAGACCCAATAGAAAAGAGGAGGAGAAATGGCGAGTCAAATCAAGGAATCTATGGCTTCAAGCAAGTGATAAAAACATTGTCTTTTTTCACAAGCAAGCCACAATTCGAAAAGCCAGGAATAATATTTCCACCATCCTCGATGCAGAAGGTTATGAAAACATATCAAGAAGAAATTAAAAGCACTGCCACCAAGCATTACAAAGACCTCCTGACAGAGACCAAAAAGCCGAAAGATTACTCTGGTCTTCTGCAATACCTTCCAGCCATGATCACTGAGGAAATGAACAACGCATTCAGCAAAGAGATCGATGAAGAAGAGGTCAAAAATGCGATCCGGGCCTTGCATCCGAATAAAGCCCCTCGGCCAGATGGGTTTTCTATTAGTTTCTACAGAACTTATTGGGATCTAATAAAAAAGGATCTTGTCAAAATGATACAATGGAAACAAAGGAAGAAGAAAAGTGGAGGCTACACCAATTCTACCTTCCTTGCCCTTATCCCCAAAGAAAATCACCCCTCCTCCTTCTCTAGATTTAGGCTCATCTCTCTTTGCAATACTTCATATAAACTCATCACTAAAATTCTTGCCATGCGCCTCAAACCACATCTTCATAGCCTCATTTCAGAAAATCAAGGAGGCTTCATCTCCCAAAGGAAAATTATTGATTCCATCCTCCTCGTTCAAGAAGCCATTCACTCAAGCATCTCTCGCAAAGAAAAAGGTTTTATTTTAAAGCTTGATCTTGCCAATGCCTTCGACAGGGTCAGGCACTCCTTTCATCTTGTTGTTCTCCAAAAAATGGATTTTGACCCAAACTTCCTTGCCCTCATCAACTCTTGCATCTCTCGGCCTTAGATATCTCCACTCATCAATGGCAAACCAACTCCCTCCTTTCAATCCTCTCGAGGCTTAAGGCAGGGATGCCCTCTTTCCCCCTACCTCTTCATCCTCATGGCGAAATCTTTTAGTAAGGCCCTGGATCATATGAGGCGAGTTGGCCTCATTACAAGCATCAAATTCGGCAACGGTGTCAAAAATATGAATCACTCACAATTTGCAGATGACACTCTTTTGATGGGCGGAGCATCCAGTATAATAGCACAACAATTTAAATCTGTCTTGGACAAATTCATGCTCTATTCCAGAGGTTTGATCAATCATCAAAAAAGTTGCATTTATGGTTGGAATGCCACTAATCAAACCATCCATAGTATTTCTAACATCTTTGGTGTCCCTTGCAATCTAAATTGGGACCACTTCACCTACCTGGGCATGCCTATCAGCGCCTACCCCTTAAAGGCTGAAGTATGGAATATTACTATTGACAAAATGAAGAGAAAATTTCAACAATGGGGCTCATCATGGCTCAATCTAGCAGGGCTCCATGTCCTCCTTAAATATGGTCTCTCATCTATGCCTTTGTATCACTTCACACTCCTTCATGCCCCTGCTATCATCCACCTCAAATTCGAAGCTATCATTAGGCACTTTCTATGGCAAGGAGGAAAGAATGAAAAAAAAATATATAATCTTGTCAAATGGAGACAAGTAATCCAAGATCAAGAGCATGGAGGAATTGGAGTCCGCTCTCCCAAGCTCCTGAACAAAGCCTTTGGAGGGAAGATTGTTTGGAGGTTAATCAGTGGGAATCAGGCTTGGTGGAAAAAATTCATGGAAGTAAAATACCTTAATTCTACCCAGCAACACCTTTTTGACCATGACATTCCTAATAGACCTTGCTCTAAAATCTGGGCCCTCTGCAAAAAAACCATTCCTTTTTTAGCCCAAAATCTCTCTAAAGTCCCCATGGGAGGTAACTCATCAACGTTGGGAAAGACTGAATTATGGGACAAATTCCCATTTTAGACAGGCCTGGCACCCAACGCATCATCTCTCACCTCAGCAACATGGGCCTCAACCTCTTAAGTCAATTTTCCAAATGGGATAACCAAACACAAATCTGTACTGGTTGGCACTTCCCCAAAGTCCCAGCCCATCTTGACGCTGATCTTGGCACCCTCAAAACTAACGTATATGGCTCAGCTCCTTTAAAAAAATACAGCATCGATGGATTTCGATGGGACCCCTCAGGCTCAACATTTACCATCAAAGCCGCCTACCAGCAACTCTGCAAGGACTATTACCCTGCTTCTATTTGGCCCAATTGGAAAGCAGTATGGAAATCAAAAGCAATTCCCAAGATTAAGATTTTCATATGGACTCTCTTGAAAGATAAAATTTTAACTTCAGAAAATCTCAAGAAAAGAGGCGTGTCCGGGCCTTCAATGTGCCTAAATTGTCAAAGTGCTAAAGAGACAGCTCTCCATCTCTTCATTAGGTGTCCCTTTGCTACTCGCTGCTGAATTGAGCTCATCCCTTCCTTCCAGCCTTGCTGGGCACTTCAAGGCACAATTGTAGAGGTTCTCCAATCTTGGAAGAGCAGCTATCCATGGGGGAAAAAGAAGAACAATATTTCGAGGAGGGTCTGGGACACCCTGCCATACGTAGTTTTATGGAATATTTGGCTTACTAGGAACAGGAAGATATTCATAAACAAAGAACCTTCTTTCAAAAAAGTTTGCAACAAGTCATGGAGCCTCACCCTTGAAACAATCTTTGCCAAATGCAATAGAAGAATTGACTACAGTGAGCTCTATGTTGAGGAAAGGAGTTTCCTTGGCAACCTTTGGGACAGAACTAACAGCTTTAAGCCTCCTTCAAATCAGCCCTCTAGAACAGACACAAGCTGGAAGATTCGACTCAAAGAAGCGGAATTCACCGATTGGATAAATAGCAGTGCAAGACCTACTCTTTTCTTTGATGGCACTTCAAAAATGAATTCGGGCATTGCAGGGGCTGGAGGCATCATCAGAAGTGTGGAAGGTACCATTCTCACAAAATTTGAATGGGGTCTTGGCACCCTCTCCAACAACAGAGCGAAGGCCTTTGCCCTTCTCCAAGGTTTGTTTCAGCTAAAGAAGCTCAACATTTCAAATGCTATCGTTTTTGGTGATTCCTCCATTATCATCAACTTGATGAATCATGATCGTCCAACAAAACCATAGCCCTCCACCAGATAATCAGCAGATGTCGCAATCTTTTAGAAGGTATTGAAGACACAACCTTCTATCACATCCTCTGAAAAATAACAAGGATGCTGATCTTCTTTCCAACAGAGCTTGCGCTCGAACCTCGGGGCAAATTTTTAGTAATAATGTCCTAAATCACATTCCTCTGCCATGATCTTGCTGCAAACTGTTTTCAGATCTTATCTGATCTCTCACTCAGACCTCTCTGCGCTCCTCTGTCATTTTTTTACTCCCTCCATTCGCCTTCCCGTGACCTTATTGTTTTGGGTCTCCCCCCGAGCTACCTCCCTCTCCATTCATTGTTCTATTTATTCTTATGCTCCCTGCTCCTTCTGTCATCCCCTTGCTCCCTGTCTGCGTGATAATCGCCTCCCTTGCTTTGCGCCTCTGATTAATTTTTGCTATGCGCCTCCCTTGGTAATCCTTCCCTCCTGTGTTTCTCTGCTCTGCTCAGCTATTTCAGCGCTATTCCCTCTTTCTCCACAGCCTTCCACCTTCGCAGTCGTTGTCCTTCTCATCTCCCCTTCGAAGCTGCGCCATTACAGTCCCTGCACTACATTGCCTTCTGCGGACTCGTGCCTTCCCTCCTCTTAGCAATCGCCCTTTGCCTCGACGCAGCACGCGGTAAAGACTACCTCCCTTTGTACGGATCTTCAAGGCGAGCTTGAAAAAATACGAGCTCATGAAAAAATCCTCGAAGAAAAGAGCACCCAAACGAGAGGTCAAAATCTTGGATGAAAAACATGAAGCGGATGTTAATTTCTTCTCCACGGGGTCACCTCTCTTCAAAACCGAGTACAATGCACTCTCCAATCGGTGTGCTCACCTTTGAATAATCAATTCAAATACTCGGATGCGCATCTTGGAGAAGTGTGCAACTCTAAGCTCCAACTCCAACAACATGAGGAATGTTGGAAATTGAGACAATATTGATGCCTCCCAACGAAGGGTGCTATATCGGCATTGTATAAGTCTTTAATATATTATGTTGGCATGGAGACGTTGATAAAGTCCATAACTTGATCTAAAGAGAATCCGCTTAACAGTGAAAATTCAAGGAGAACAAATGCGAGTGAGTAAAACACGCACTACGAAGGCTACGAAGAAGAAAAGGTCGGTGTTATCTCCAAGCTCTCCGTAGGGAAAAACCTCATTATCATGCTTCAAACCTTGCTACATACCTAGATATCATTCATGACCACGACACCTTATGCTAAGCTACCCAATCATTAGACCTAGATTCATAATTAACCTCCTCTCACATTATTGAGCATGTCCTTGAAATTTGTCTTTCTTCTGTTTCAGTTTGTCTACATATATGCATTGTCTGTATTTCAGCTCTTCTTGAAAATTAGAAACAAGGGAAATGTAGCATTTTGTTGTAGCTACTTTCTCCACTGCACTGCAAGCAGTCTAGCATGTAAACATGGAGCCTCTCCTACTCTTTTTTGGAATACAAAATAGCAACCGATTATGTTAAAAAAAAAAAAAAAAAAGAGGGGAGTGGGAAAAATTGTCTTATTCCTTAAGAGGCCTTAAAAAAATGGAGTGGGAGTCATTGATGATGAAAATGAACGCAATTAACAAAAGGAACCACATAATCCAATTAATTATTTTTAAACCCACACCAAATTTGATAATTGCCAATCTAAGGAAGGTCCAGTGTACCTTATTGAAGTCCTTAGGGAGGAGTAGGTTGAATGTAACCATAGGAATAGTGTGGGTGACAGAAACATCATCATGTATTTTTAGTTCGTGTAAGAAACCCATTTATTCATCTAAGATGATTTCATTGAAAATATAATTTATATGATACACAAAGTCTTTTGAGATCATTTTATAGATAACATTATAGTAATATATCGATCTGAAATCCTCAAAAGTCATGCCCCATCATGTTTCTTTGGAATGAACATGATGAAGGTTGAATTTACTACTCCCAAGGCCTTCCCTAAATGTTGAGATTCCAATGCTACTTTTGAGAAGTCTTCTTTAAAGGATTTGGGTAAATCCAAATAAAATTTGACTGAGAACCCATATGGGATAGGATTCTTCCCTCTTTATATGGCCAAAATGGTTTCCCTGATCTCATTTTAAATGAATTCCTCCTCTAGAGAATAGCTTTTGTTTAGATAGAGGGCATTTTCAAATTTATAGATAACCTCAATAATCTCATAAATTGGAAAAGTCGCTAGGTATTTGAATCATGTGTCAAAGTGTATGACTCCTTGTATTGTCTTATCCTTGAACAAAATTTATTGAACCATCCCTTTTCGGGATCCCCTATATTGCATTTCTTTTTTTAAACAGGGGGAAATAGTGGAAAAACTTAATATAGTTGTTCCCATCCTTAATAAAAATGGCTATCACCTTTAATCTCCATTAAATTCCCCCCTTTATTACTAGCTCTTATCTTCCTTGTTCTAACAAATGGTGGGAATAAATTTTCCTTTAGATAAGATTCCATAAAAATATTCATCGAGGTATTTTATTTGTATATCCATTTCCTTTATACATGCTTCTTATCTCTCTCTAAAGTGAATGGACTAGATTTTTGTGGTAGATCAAAGTCTAGAAATGTTTTCTAGAAATTGAAGTACGTGTGATTTAGAGTGTGAGGAATGGATATGTGCCTACGATTCCACCATTTATTGAAAATATTATTCCAAAAACCATGAGTGATTGAATTCAAATGATAGGGCGGGCCTCTCTATGTCTATGGCTAGTTAGAGTAGAATAGGGAGGTGGTTAGATAGTTAGTCAATGGGTATAAATGATTGTGAAATGACAGGGGAGTGTCTAATATCTACAAGGACTAAAACATAATCAAGTCCATTTGACACTAATTAATTAGTAGCTTGGAAATTCCTCTCAGTAGGAGAAATTTTGATGGGTTCAAAATCAAATAGATGGTGCCACTTGAACAAAGAATTGATTGTACCTACTAAGAGGGATATGCCTCATATTTGTCTCTCAAACATATCCAAAGATAGGGTTAGGTCTATATCCCCCAAATTATTATGTTATGTGTTCCTGAAGAAACAAAGTTGGTCAATCCATCCTAGAAAGAAGTTATGTCTAAGTGTGTCACATAAATGTTCAGGATAGTTAATTTATTTCTCAGCTTTTTTAGATCCAAATGAACTAAAATATCAAATTTATATACAGAGGAGTTCAATTGCATAAAATATTATCTCTATCCTATGAGGAACCCTCTAGAGAGGTTGGAAACATGAAGCAAAGAAAAGGACCAACATTTTAGCCATGGATCTACAATCAATCTAGCTCTAGCCCCTTCAAACATTATTTCTTGTAGTACAACAACATCTAGATCTTGTGATTTAATAATATTTCTAAGGTTAATAAAATTTTAGCCACCCCACAAAAATATTTGAATATAAGAAATAATGATAATATTCATGAGGATAGGTATATCCCTTCTCTAAGGGCCCTAAAAATCATTATTTTCTTAGCCTTGAAATATTATCTAGAATAACCTTCTACTGGAATTTCATAGATGTGAATTATGCCCATGAGAATTGGAGTAAACAAGATCTAGAGCTAAGCCTCCCTTAAACAGAATCACCTCCTAAGGTACAAATCAAATCCTCAACACATAGAAATACTAGGAGGGACAATCGTTGTCTAGGTTTTCTTTCTTATGCAGGGTGGATGACAATCCATCAGATGGATCGAAACCATCCAAGTAAATAGGATGAACACGGGGATGAGGAGGCTTAAAGGAAACGATGGGGGAAGAGTGAGAAGTAAGGGATCTAGACTTCATTGAGGCTTAGCACAGAGGAGGGGTAGCATCACTAGTTTCCAAAAGGACTAGTGGAGGGGGAACAATGTGAATGGGAGGAGGGGGATATTCTTAGTGTGAGGGAACCAAAAAATTGTTCGTAGGGAGAGAAGGAGATACTAAAGTTCAAAAATGAAAAGAATTGTGTACAAAATTGAAGAAAAATCAACCAAAATAAACCATTTTTGGACACTTACCGAGAGAGGAGGCACCAATGACTAGATTTCCTTTCCTATATCGTTTGTAGACGAGAGCTCCAATGAAAAATGTGTTGTAAATATAAGCATTAATCATGTCGCATTTCCCATCAAAGCCTAAGTTCCCTCCAATGTTAGTCCATATTATTTCTTTGAAATTTCATTGTAAGCCCTAGCGAAAAAACCAAATGTATACATTGGTCCTAAAGGTGGATTTTTCTATGACATTTGCGGCAATGGAAGTGTATCTCCTAGTAGTTAATTTTTTGAGTCTAGGAAATGGAATAAAACATTATTTGTATCTCCCTCATGATTTATTTGCTCATATCTACCTCGACCTACATCCAAAGGCAATGGTGGTCCACTTTGGAATCTAAATGTATTACAACTACATGAATCATCCAATTTCTCCACCTTCGCTTCAAGGTTTTTTTCAAATGAGAATATCAATGGAAGCCCTAGGAGGACGAACCATAGTTTTAATAGGAAGTCAACTATATACCAAGATAAAAATCTATAGTCTAGTGCTTCACAAGGAGGCCAAAGGACCCTAGGAATAGGACATTGATGAAATATTGTCACAACCTTCATTCATCTAGAAGATGAACTAGAAACCAAACTCCAAACTATAAGATGGCATGAAGGGCTATAATCTAGCAAAGGATTCCAATTTGTATCAATCCATTCCGAGAGAGACTTCATAGAGTGGTCCCTCCAAAATAGATTTCCTACAAAGGATTTACCTAAAATTTTTGGAATAGACTCTAGGATTGTAGAAATTAAAGTGTAGATCCTAAACTGCACATAAAATTTACTAAATCACAAGACTAGAATCTACTCTACTGATCTGCAATAGAAAATTCACAATCGAGAATGAAAATCATTAACATGCATCAAGATTCAACACACATAAGGAGAAAATTATTTAGGGGAAATCAACTGCTCAAAACCCCTTACTATATGTATTGCATAATCAAAGAATTTGGATTAATACAATATGCTCTCGTCAATCTTGAGTTAAGCTACACCTGTATCTTCTATCCTCTGCCTCACTGACTGAACCTGGCCAATACATAGCCAAATTTCCAAGCCTCTAACCTCTTATTTCCTTGCATTGTTCCCTTGGGAAATTGCCCCTATTTTTTAGGAATTTCTCACCAAGAAATTACGTAATTACCATAGATAAATTCTCTCATTGCATGCACCACATGTACAACTTAGAATAGTTTACAAATGATAGTACACGACCCTTGAACTCCAATCTTAACTGGGTAACTCGAATTCTTTGCATGCATCAGTTATTTTGGGCTTACTAATTATTTAACTGGATGACCACTGAGTGTGACTAAAGTTACACTGCACAACTTGACCCTCCACTAGTTTCTCCAAGAGTTGGAACTAGTTTAATAGACAATAACTCAACTTAAATGAATTAGATTATTAAAAATTAGCAATCAATCATGTAGAACTAAACTCAAGTGTCTCCAACTCAAATTTACATAGTTAATTGAGTCACAAAATCCATGTCACCTCAGTTAACTACCTCCAAGTATTCTGCTGAAATTGAAATTCGAATTTTAATCTAGTTTGACCAAGGCAAAGTAAAAACTAGATTTTCTTGGCTCATTTTCTATAAGGATAAAATTTCATTTGACCACCATTTGAAGTAAACTCTTCCTAACTCTAACCCAATTATTCCTTATTCCAAGGTCACGGGTCAGGGTGAGGAGAACATGCAGCGTTTGGGGGGTTTCAAGTTTGTAGAGAATGTTTTCCATCGTAGGAGGACATCATGTTTTGCATCATAACCACAACAAGGGAGATTAAATGTGAATATTTAATGTCATCTGGACTGGTCTACGAGATTGAGGATTCATCACCCAAAATGATTATTTAATATGTTAAGACATCTAGGGAAATCATGTGTGGGATGACAAGGGATCATATATCAAGGGAAATTCTATTGCACCTTAATGTATCGTATTCCTCATGGGTATGAAATATTTGTGATTCGATGGGGTAGGCGGAGAATTCCACTAAGTCTTCCTCCAATGCATTAGATATTAATGTTTAAGGGAAAACAACTTGTGGGTTGGTGCAAAAAAGTTATAAGTGGTAAGGGAAGGCTAGATAGTGGGTGAGGGGATGTAGCTCATATGAAAGGAAAAATCTCATGCATATGCCCAAAAACTTGTACAATGCTCAGACTATATGAAAGATTGTGTGCATGTTGCTCTGCTCAATGAAGCATATAGCCTTAAAAAAGCTAAAATCAAACACAAAAAAAAAATCATCCTAATATATTTATTTATATGTTTACATATTTAATAGTGTATATGTAACTTAATTATTTTTTTCTAAATTAGGCTAATTTCTATTAAAATGTACAAAAATACAAAGTGAGCTTCCGAACAGGGGGTTGCTTAAGTAAATAACCCCTGTTCGATAAGAACTGTTCAAAAAATCAAAAATTGGGATGCCCTTCAAGGGGAAACCAACCATTAATGTGTCTAGTAATAGCAAAGTTTACAAGAAGAAGTAAAAATATGCGTAAAAAACATATATGAGCCTATGTAAACTAAGATATAAGAGAGCCAAGGAACAGCATATATCGATTTTGTGCATTATTTTCCATATTATGTGGATTTTCCTCAATCACGAAGCAAATGTATTCAGACAAGGTCTCTATGTCCTCCTTTGTGAGCTGGGGGTGAGGCTCCGAAGTCGAAGAGGAGACCATCTTGGGTTGCTTGGAAATTTTTGTGCAATTCATGTTGTCCTCAGCTGCATTTTTTTTTTAGGTGCCATCTGAAGGGAAGATGCAGTCTCTATCTGAGTCATCCTCCAAGTTTTGGACAGGGAGACCAGCGGATTTTCGGGGCAGAGGCGAAGGGGAGCGCGAGACTATAGACTTGCAAGGCCTCTTTCTGCCTCTCGAGCCAGTGTCATGGTGCTGCTCTTCCGAGAAACAAACCAGAAGTTGGGCAGAGAGCGTCGGGGAGGGAGACATAGGGTCGAAAACCTCTAGGTCCGCAAGGGCTACTGAGAGGGACAGATAGTGCACAGATGAACCAGGGGCCGGAGCGCGGGAGAGGGAGCTCCTTCCACCTCCACGGCGGCGACGCATTCGATGGCGACACGACATAGTCGCAGCTGTGAGAAGAACCTGCTGAGTGTTGGTCGGATGCACAGAGGGAGCCAGACAGTTAGCAAAGGAACAAGCAGAGGAGGCGTGACAGAGAATAGCTGTAGGGAAGGATAAATGAAGATTGATATGGAAATCCCCAGTTCCATCCGCCATTAATGGCCAGCTAGCAGGAGTGAAGGTCGAGGGAGGGGGAGTGAATGTCGTGGAGTGCCGGTGTCCTCCCTTGTCAACATTATTTAAGGTTTTCATGCGCTCAAGTAAATGGGCCTCCATGTTATTGAGCCAAATGCTCGTGTGTCGATGAGCCAGGCACTCGCATCCAAGAATATGTAACTTAATTATTACTATAATAGTTAAATTATAATTATAATTATTATCATTATTTAATTTTAATCCAGTTATAAAATCTTGAAAACTTAGTATTTCAAATGATAACCTTTTTTAATAATTAAAGATGTTTATAAAATAAACATTGACGTTGCACCTATAAATTAATGATACTTTTGAAAATACGTACATTGACCTCACATGACAACTATAAATTAAATGTCATTATCATGCTGTTCCAAGTGCTCTGTCATATCTTCCATGGGAACCGATAACATGCGTTTTGTCATCACCGTTTGACCTTCATTCACTCACATTTCCATCCCCACATTTGTAATTTTGTTGACGCATCCACATCACAATTAAAAGCTTGAATGACTATATTTACGTACAAGTTGCTCTATTTTCATATCTTTTTACGCATCCGCCACGAGTTACGTTACCAGTCTGCTTCTCGCATGCTTGGAAGCATTGCTGCTTCCTTAGCGATATGTATTTCTGAAATGTCATAGGGTTCGCCAAACTTGAATCCTGAAAAAAATAAATTTATTTTTCAATGTTCATATTTTATGTCTAAATATTACACACATGTTTATAGACATCGCTGTTGTTTAGCTGCTATGTCTGTTTCCTTTTTTGACTTGCAATGGTTTTGGGAATGCGTCTGTCTATGTCTCAGTCTCAGTGATTTGAATATCTTTCAATTACTTCAAATAATAATGATTGTCCAGTTCGTCATCCATCTTTACGGTGTCTATTAGGTTTCGTTCATGTGCAGGCCATGGAAAATATATTTTAAGAGGGAAGTCGTGATCAAATAACCATCAGGACAATTTCAGTTCCCACCTCAACCTATGTCAAATTAAAATTTTCGCTCTTGAGATTTCAACCCATAATTATAATTAAAACTGCAACGCTTATAAATTATGCTATAAATCAATTCTGAACATACAACAACACTATGTTATGTTTCATCAAATAATAATGACAATACAATTCTAGAACATATATTCAGTATGCTCAAACACATGATCCCATAATTTTAATGAAAATAATTACAAATAAAATATTATACTGTAAGAGGACGATCATGATCGAGTACATGTTTTGATTGTCGATAGTTGGAAACTTGGATATATAGATTTTAGGGCATAACATGATAGTGTGCATTTTTTGATTGTCCCACTTGGATATGCACTACTCACTCAATGATTACTAGTTTATTTAGGCGGCTTGTGCACTAGAGACTCACTTTGATGACTCGCCTTTGTTTTCAGCAACAATCTCGTTCGGCGTTGTATCGACAGAGGCCTTGTCCTTCCTATTAGAGTAGGATGGACTAAAATAGATTTTAGAGTATAATATAGTTTGTGTGAGTCTAATAGTTAAAAATGTGTTTTCTTTTTCAAAACCAAAAGAAATAGAATACGTATATTTCAATAGATTTTACAAGATCACTAATACAAAATGAGAGAATAGAATATATATGCTTTCATAATTTGCACAATCACAAATTCAAAATTAAAAGAAATAGAGTATATATACCTTCAACTTTAAAGTGAAAGGGCTACTCTAAACTTTATACATCTATTTATCACTTGCAAAGCCCTCTGTCACGCCGGCACTCGATATTGCTCACTCCATAAAAAGGGATCATAATAGAGTGAAGGAAAGCGATGAATAAAATATTACATTAAAGAATGAGAATGAATTAGATAAATAATTGATTATTGTGTTTGAATTAATCAATTGATCATTTAATTAAATTAATGAGGATGGTTTTGTGATTATATGTTAAATAAATTTATACTTTTATATTGGATTGACATTTCAATTTTAAGTGGAATAAATGAAGAGTATTAAAAATAGACATATTAATATTAGGTGATGTAAGTTGATAATGTGAAGGCTAAATTTTTTATAGTTTTTTTTTTTAAATATAATATTTTTTTAAATTTTTTTTTTGGATATTTTATTATTATTTATTTTTTCTATATGTATTTTTTGAAGAATATTATGGAAAATATACTTATTATATTGTAATTTTGGTTTATTGTTTGAACTCTTATGGCCATTACAACTCAACCCACATATATTGACTCCCATCACATAAACCAAATAATGTACATTACACATGATGTATTACCTTATAATCTAGGAGTTAAAACAAGTTGAGCTTAACTAGATTACACGTGTTTAGTATATTTTAGAATTTAATATACAAGAGAAATATCAATTATTTGACCTCACTCCTATAGATATAATTCTATAGTATTCTCGAAAACACAATTCACATAAGAATGACCACAATCCACATAAATACGACCTTCAAAATAGGGATATTATGTTTCCTTCCGCTCATAATAACACCATCTTCAATGTTATCCTCTTCATTAGGATCATGTCTTCATGTATTTGTTCTTCAACTACATCCATGATGCTATCCTCTTAATTACATACTTGTATGTGATAGTTTTCTATTACAACTACAATAATAATTATTACTTCATTAATAAAAATTCAATACATAGTTTCAATGTCTTCTGGGCACAAACTAAAACTTAACACAATTATCTTAAACACACTCATCCAAATTACTTCTTTATTGTTCAAACCACAAACCACAATTTCAAGCTCGAGCTTCCCGTCTTCTAACCAATTCATCAAATTAATTTTCTTTCCAAAACTTTAATATTTAACTAGAATTCATACTTATATTATTATCACTAAAAAATTCTTTAAAAAATAAATTCTTACTAAATTCACACACACACACACACACACACACACACACACACACACACACACACACACACACACACACACACACACACACACACACACACTATACACATTTTTATTTTCTAATTATTTTATTTACATAATTTTATTTTATTATAATAATATTTTATTTTCATATAAATATAAATATAAATTAATTATAATAATATTTTATTTTCATATAACTTAAATTAAAATTAATTAAATATAACATCCTTCTATATTACATGTTAATATTGCATATGCACATTATTTCTCGGCAACATTTACTTACATGTGATTTTCACCAAAAAAAAATTTTATACATATCACATGTTCTTAAGCAACTCAAAAGTATTTTATCTATTCACACTTTTGATCAAAGAGGATGTTATATTTTGACATGGAAGTGGCTTAATTCATGTAGTGAAAAAGATGACATGTTTTTCATAGGAAAATATTTTATATATGTAAAGTAACTACGTTGTTTTAGTTAAATTATTTTAAATAAATATCATATTTTTTATATTATTTTATTATTAAAAATGAAGTATTGTATATTAATTTAATATTTTTATTTTCAATTAAATCATCTAAGTATTAATTTATTGTATAACCTTTTATATTATTTACTTCTTATTAATAATATAGATTTTTATTTTAAATAAATTTTTTGATAATTTTAATTTATGTACCAAAAATTATGAGATAAATGATATAAATTTTAATTTTATTTAATATTATAAATATTTTTAATAATAAATTAAATAGAAAGCCAAGATTCATCTCAAAACTAGTTATATCTTTTCTTTTTTCCATTTATATAGGAAAGAAAAATAGCGATAGTTTTTTTTTTTTTTTTAAGACAATGATAGGTCATTATATTAACCTATTATATTAACCTAACATATCGTAACAAATGTTATTTATTTACTATTACGAATTTCCGTAAAATAAATTGAATCAAGATAATTAAAAACCCTCTTACAAACTTATATAAATTTTTATACTTATCCTATATCCATATCAAAACCAAAAAGAGATAAATAAATTGATATCTCCGTATCAAAACAAAATCGTGATAAATAAATTGATGTGCCCATGCATTAAATGCTTATATTTAGTTTACAACAGCTCATAACCAACAATGGATATTTACCAGACGTACAAGTTGCTTGTTTTCGATTTACTTACGTATACGCCACTAGTTCCGTCTGTACTCACCCTATCTTTTCAACCTTCCTATCAATCCCGCCATCCCTATAAGTAATATCTCTCCAATGCTTCTCGCATCCTCAGTAGCTACCATTCTTGCATTTCCTTGGCATATTAAAGTGCCTTTCTTTCCAGTTTCTGCTCTGATCTTCACTGTTCGCCACTGTAACTTGGACGGCGTATTCGATTATAGTATCTCTGTGTTTCGGACGTCTGCACATCGTGAATCGGGTACTTTTAATTCCTTGGCAAGTGGCCCTGTTTAGGTATTTTGGTTTCTTTGGCATCGCATCGCATCGCATATTTTGGTTGTGATATGCTCAAATCTCTGCATAAAAAGAAGTTGCACTCGATGCTCTCAGTTTGTTCGAAAGCTTAAATAACTTATGAGATAAATGGAAAGAATCATTGCGAAAGAAATTGATTTAAAAGAGAAAATAATTAGATAACATAGCGTTTTAGTTTTGAAAGAGAAAGAACTATTGTATGAACACCTTAAAATTACTGTTTATTTTTATTTTTATGGCAAAACAATATCTATTCATGATGTCAAAATATCACAGGCATGGTTATTGGCACCTCTTTTGTTTATTAGATATGTTTCGTTTTTGCCTTCCAGTGGTGGTGGGCATGACTTTGTTTATCTCTCAATTATTTCAAATAATTTTGTTTGTCCAATCCCTAATGAGCTTATTTTCCGGGCAGACTCTCGTGAAGTTTATGTTCCCACATTCGCTCTATATTCAGTATTTGGTAGCCTTTTAGACTTTGATGATTTCAAATACTTCAGTTAAATCACCAGCTATTTTTCGTATTAGTGCTGTTAATTAAGTCTGATGTTCATCAGCCGTCTTTCCCCCGGTGCGTGTAATACTTAAACATCGGTTAATGATTTTTTTTTAAATCGTAACTAATATTGATATGTTTTGATGTTCTTGTTTTTTTTAATATATGTTTTTATGGTTTTTTTTTTTTCGAAAAAGAAAAATATATTTTTGATATTTTATAGAAAAATTTCGAAAGTATAATTTTAATATATGATAATTATAGATATTGGGTTGAGAATAAATTTCAGACATATTTTGAAAATTATTTAAATTCTATTTGAATATGATCAAATAGATTAAAGGAAAAAAATAGACAAGGCGTTACTTTTAGATATTTTTGAGATGGAAATTAAGACATTTAATAGCTGCAACATTTGGATATCCTAAGACTTTTAAGAAATCCTATTTGAATAGGATCAAACAAATTAAAGGACAAAGTACACAACACATTACTTGTAGACACTTCTTAGATGGAACTTAACACAACATCTAATAGGAAAGTTTCTTTTGATTCTTGGAACATGTTTTTATTGTGAGTCCCTAGGTGTCAATCTATAAGATGTTTCGTGTGTATCATTTTTTGTTGTGTTATGACCTAGTTGTAGATCCACTTTCTTAGGATCTAGATTTGTTGAAGTCAATGACTTATATTTTATATATATGTAATTGTGGTGATCAATAAAGCATGAAGAGTGATTTGTGTTGTGTATAATGTTTCTCACACTCTATATTCTTTTCAAACATGGTATCAAAGCATGTTTTGGCTTGATTCCCTTATGGGAAGGCGAGAAAGATGAAATATATGTGAAGACTCATTCCCCCTTGATTAGGATAAGAAATTGTTTATTATGTGTGCTTTTTTCTTGTGTGCGTCCTATGTTTAAACCCTTGCTCGATGAGTACTAGTCTGTTTTGCTTGTGCTTGTTCTATCTCGATTTGCAAAAGTTGTTAATGAGTTTTGCAATGGATTGGGTTGCACTCGTTGGGGAAGACAATCCTACACATTGGGGTAGTTTGACGTGGTCTATGTGGCCTATCTGCCAGACATGAATGGTATGCTTATGACCTATGAGGCCGATCAAGATTCCAAGAATTGGCATTCAAATCTACTTTGTAGATCTCGAAGTGACACTGCTATTTTTTCGGCTGCAACAACCTCCAGGAAAATGGCTTCCGCTTTGCAACGATTCCCCTCAGCGACCAAGAGCCAGACAAGGGAACTAAGAATAACACTATTTTTTGGGCTTCTTCAAGGTAGAAGTGTAGTTTGGTTGTATCAATTGATTATATCTCTTATCATCCAAGGAGACAAAGGTCACATTCATGGAGCTATGCGTAGACCTACAACTCCGCATATATTTTGAGAACCGAGAGTAGTGATGATATAGTCACCACCAGGAAAGGAACGAAAGTTTATTTGTGAACAACATCAGTACAGATTATTTTGCCAAAGGACAGCTGTAAGATTGACTCCTAGATAAGCTCAATACCTAGACAACTTAATTATATAACTAGAACTATGTATTTCGATTCATGCTACTAGGATGGAAGTATGTCCATAAAGCAATTGAGTATAAAGATTATTTTTTGGGGTAGCCGAGAAGCGTCATTTCTACAAAGTAAATCTACAATGGTGTAAAGGGGTTACGTTTTACATGGATCAAGTGGGAAGCTTGAAAGTGTGGTGAAGAAAAGAGAAGAAACCATGAGATGACCACATCAGACAAATGAGACAAATATTAGTATTGTTGTTGTTATGTGTATATTTTACATGTAAACATTAAGGGAAGGTGTTAGAGGTAATGCTTCCATATCATGTGTCAAGTGATTTATAGGTTGTCATTGTGAGTCCCTAGATGTCAATCTAGAAGAAATTGTTTCTTGTGTATGAGTTCTTGTTGTGTCATGATCCAGTTGTAGCTCCATTTTCTTAAGATGTAGATTTGTCGAAATCAATAACTTATCTTTTATATATATATAATTGTGGTAATCAATCAAACATTAAATATGATTTAGGTTGGGTATAATCTTTCTCTCACTCTATATATTTTTTAATAGCATTGCAACAGCATTATTTTCCCATATATATAGAAATTGCACATAAGTTTAATGAATTATAATATTTTTTTCTAACATGGATAACATCTCCAACATCATTATATTATTTTCCCATATATATTATTTTCTCATTAAAATATATATATATATATATAAAAAGAAATTGCACATCAGTTTAATGAATTATATTCTCTATATGCAACTTGCAGGCCGCGATATCCGTACGAAGTGAACTCTACTGTCCGTATGCGAGCGTTGTACCGTGTGACATAATCTTTTGGAGAGACTTGTAAGTTAAAAAGTGGCCTGGTGAGAAGATGGCCTTGCCTGCCAAGAAAGATATAAGAGAGCGAGCTCCTTGTGGAAAGCCACCGTTTACATTGGGAGAATTGAAGAAAGCCATTCCACCTCACTGCTTCAACAGATCACTGCTTACATCATTGTCATATCTAGGATACGATCTTCTTATTGTTGCTCTCCTGCTGTATTCCACTACCACCTCTTATTTCACTGCGCCCGGATTGCTTGGATGGGCTCTCTGGATTGTTTACTGGGCAGCTCAGGGGTGCGTTCTGTTTGGTATATGGATTATAGCACATGAATGTGGGCATCATGCATTTAGTGATTACTCTTTGGTCGATGATACAGTGGGGCTTATACTACATTCATGGCTTCTGGTACCATATTTCTCGTGGAAGTACAGTCATCGAAGACATCATAGCAACACTGGGAGCTTAGAACGAGATGAAGCTTTTGTTCCCCGGACAAAGAATGATATGATCAAGTTGACTTCCAGTCTGGCATCTAACGCGCCCGGAAGGTTGTTGATGATAGCAGTTTATCTCACCGTGGGGTGGCCGTTGTATCTGATGTTCAACGCTTCGGGAAGGAAGTACCCCCGATTTGCCTGCCACTTTGATCCACATTCCCCTATTTATAGCGAACGAGAGAGATTTCAGATAATGGTTAGTGACATTGCCTTGGTCGGAGTGGCTTGTACTCTGTACCTGCTGGCCTCTGCTTATGGATTTTCTTGGGTGATAAAAGTATACGCCATTCCCTTGTTGATTGTGAACGCATTCTTGGTGCTGATCACGTACCTGCAGCACACACATCCAGCTCTGCCTCACTATGATGGATCAGAGTGGGAATGGATTAGCGGTGCACTCTCAACAGTTGATAGGGATTACGGAATGTTGAATCATGTATTCCATCACCTAACAGATACACATGTGACTCACCATCTGTTCTCCACAATTCCTCATTACCATGCCGTGGAGGCGACCAGGGCTATTAAACCCATTCTGGGAAACTATTACTTGTATGACAGTACGCCTGTCTTGAACGCCTTATGGCGGGAATTTAGAGAATGTGTGTATGTAGAGGCTGACTACCCTGGAAAAAGTGGGATCTTGTGGTTCAGAGGTAAGTCCACTTAACCGTAACCACTGGATGGTGAGATGGACTTCTGTTTCATCCACCAGTTCCTTCCCTGCCTCATATATGAATCTGTGCTGCATCTGATTACGACGTGTTAATAAAATGTATTTTCAAGAATCAGCAAAATACTCATACACCAGTGCCTTGGGGTGAAGCCATTTATAAATCGTGACGTTTATTTTAATAGGTTTCACTCATTTATAATTTGCTTTTGGATTTTGGTCGAAATTCTATATGGACGTGCATTCTTTATAGTTTACAAAAATCCATTTATATTAATTCGTAATCCCATTTATAAGTCGTGACATTTATTTTAATAGGTTTCACTCATTTATAATTTGCTTTTGGATTTTGGTCAAAATTCTATATGGACGTGCATTCTTTATAGTTTACAAAAATCCATTTATATTAAATCATAATCACAGATTATTAATTAATCAATTAATTAATATTATTTGGTTTTACAGTGGTGTAATCTTTAAATAATAACCAGTTGTTGCTGCTAGTTAAAATCAATATAAAAATTTAATATAATACGAGTTAAAAATCAATATAAAAATTTAATATAATAAAAAAAATATTTTTAAAATGAGTTATGATTTTTAAATAAATAGTATTGATAAGTTTGGATGTCTATAATATTATAATAAAATTTCTTTACAAATTAATAATATCTATGATTATATTTTTTATAAAAACATTGATAGAAACAAAAAAAATTAATAAAATATAAAAATCAATTTCAAAATAATGTTTCAAAATTAATTATAAATATATAAAATATCAAATGAACCTCAAATCATAATATATATAAATACACTAAAAATTTGAATGAAACCCCATATATATATAGAAAGTTTTTAGAGTGAAACCCTATTTTATATATATTAAAAATTTCATTGGATTTTTGATATATGATAAAATTCAAAATTTGAATATTAATATTTCCATGTTACGATAGAAAATAACGTTCCATTAGAAATGCCACGGAATTGAACGTTGAATTCAATTTAATTGAGACAAACCAGACGACATTGCACGTACTCCTGTCATTGTTGGTCGAACCCTACTTACCAAACGAAAGGGGAACTAAGGGTTAACGTTATGGTAGGTATCAGTGTTAAAGAATTAGTTTCGATACGGATTAGTTTAGAATTAGTTTTGATTCCATTCCATTTCAGTTTCTGAATAACCGCCAGATCACTTGTATAAATTGTTCAGATCAGTAATTCTTCAATGCGGGTTTTTTCCTTCAATAATTTGTTCTGTCCTTTGTTGTTTCTCTGTTTCTCCTTTTCTCTGTGAAATTGTCATGGTATCAGAGCCACTGCCGGTTCTGGTTGTGAGCGTTAGAGTTGCTGGAGCGTTTGCTTGTGTGGATTAGACCCGCTACGCATAGTTCTGTTTTGATGTTGTTGGTCACTCTGCATTCGAAAGAGCTGCGACGCACAGTTCTGTTTTGATTTTGTTGTTTCACTTCGTTCTCTGTTATCATCACCACCAGTCAGAGCCTATCCACCGACCAAGAAAGGGATGTTGAGTGTGAAAGAAGAAGCTGTGGAGGTGTAAAACGTCGTGTTGAAGCCGTGGAGTGCTAAGAACACTATGTTCTGCCATTGTGAAAAGGTCGGACAGATCTGTAAAAAGAAGTTGTTTCTCCTGCGCCTTCCGATTTGTCTATTTTACAGAAAATAAGACAGGTTGTTTCTCCTGCGCCTTCCGATTTGTCTTTCTTACAGAAAATAAGACAATTGTTTCTTTCCACTAATGAGAACAATTCGCAGTTAGCTTGTTATCAAATGCCAAGAAATAATTTCATGAGTTTCGAGAATTCAATCAATTGCACAGGGAATCTTCCTCAGTCTTCTACGAAGTCATTTATCTCGTCTGTAAGCATAGATCGCTAGGAAAGATTTGCTGTTGTGAACATTATTTGCTGACATTTAAAAGAGTATGTTGGGTTGAGTCTCTTTTTATTTGTTACTAGTAAAGACTGTTGGTTTATTAAAGGTGATTGTTTTAAAAATGGCTTCAACAAGTCAGTTTGCCATTCCGACACCATTATTTAGTGAAAAAAATTATGATTTTTGGAGTCTTAAAATGCAAGCATGTTTACAAGGCTTAGGGTGTTGGGAATTAGTAGAGTTGGGGTTTCAAGAACCTGACGCAAATGAAATTGCTGGTATGACTGCTGCCCAAAGAAGACAATTTGATGAAATTAAACAGAAAGAAGGTAGAGCAAAGTCCTGCATTTTAAATTCATTAGATGACGCTATCTTTCCTAAAATTACTGCTGCCAAATCTGCTAAATCAATTTGGGATATACTTAAGGCTGCTTATCAAGGAAATGATAAAGTTAAAATGGTAAGATTACAGACACTTAGAACCCAATTTGAAACACTTAAAATGACTGACTCAGATACCATTGATCAGTTTATGACTAAAGTTATGGGTGTTGTAAATCAACTTCGGATGAATGGTGAAGAACTTGATGACCAAAGAATTGTTGAAAAAGTTCTTAGATGTTTGCCAAAAAAATTTGATATGATCGTTACTGTTTTTGAATCGAGAGAATTGACAAAATTATCTGTGGAAGAATTAATTGGTTCTTTGTTGGCACATGAAGCAAGAATTAATTTAGATGTCAGTGATTTAGAGCATGCTTTTAAATCTAAAGCGTCAATGGATAGAGGTAGAGGCAGAGGTTTTCGTGGCAGGAAAACTAAAGGTAGAGGACAGTCTCAGTCTGGTGATAGATCACAGGTAACTGAAACACATTCAGAGAAGTCTCAAAATGATCATGGTCGTAGGTGGATAGATAAATCTAAAATTTAGTGTCACTACTGCAAAAAATATGGCCATTATAAGTCTGAATGTCGAAAACTACAGTATGTTCTGAATAAAAACAAAGCCAATGTTACAAACACTGAATGTGAAACATCAGATGCTTTATTTTTGGCATGCCAAGTAACTGTGCAAGTACCTAATAAAGATGTTTGGTTGGTTGACAGTGGATGTAGTAATCATATGACTGGTCATAGTGATTTGTTTTCACATCTTCATACATCTTTCAGTTCATCTATTGGTTTGGGTGATGATCGTCAGGTTAAAGCTTCAGGAAAAGGTGTTGTACCTGTCTTAACCAAACAAAATGTTGTGAAGAATATTTATGATGTTTATTATGTACCCAATTTCAAGCATAATTTGTTGAGTGTTGGTCAGTTAGATGCACATGGTTATGATGTTAGTTTTCACAACACTACTTGCACGATTGTTGATAAGCATAAGTCTCTTGTTGCAAAGATTCCAATGACAAAGAACAGGTTGTATCAGTTACAGTTAAAAAGTGAGAAGTTATATGCACATAATGTTTCAACGCCAACTAACTCTGATTTGTGGCATTTGCGATATGGTCATTTACCTATCAAAAGTATGAGTTTGTTGCAAAGTCAGTCCATGGTGAAAGGGTTGCCTTCTTTGTCTGATCAGATCTCTTCATGTACAAGTTGTATTATGGGTAAACATAAACGAGATAGTTTTGATTCAGCCTCTAATAGAGCTAAAGAACAACTAGAGTTAGTGCATACAGATTTATGCGGTCCTATGCAAGAACAATCAGTTGCAGGCAGTCTCTATTTTCTTACTTTCATTGACGATTTTAGCAGGAAAATTTGGGTGTATTTCATCAAATATAAATCAGAAACATTTTCGAAGTTTAAAGAGTTCAAGGCCGAGGCTGAAAAACAAAGTGGCAAGTTTATTAAAGTTCTGAGGTTTGATAAAGGAGGTGAGTATGAATCTAACGAATTCATTGATTTTTGCAAACAACATGGTATTAAAAAACAAACGACAACCAGCTATACTCCACAGCAAAACGGAGTCGCAGAAAGAAAGAATCAAACAATTATGAATATGGCTCGAAGTTTGCTTAAAACACGAAATTTGTCTAAAGATCTATGGGCTGAAGCAGTTGCATGTTCGGTATATATTTTGAATAGATCGCTGACTTCCAGTGTTCAAAATTTTGTACCTGAAGAAGCATGGAGTGGACAAAAGGTAACAGTTTCACACTTTCGCGTATTTGGTTGTATTGCTTTCGCTCATGTTCCAGAAAAATTGAGAAAAAAGCTTGATGATAGGAGTGAAAAGTATATTTTTATAGGATATAGTGATCAATCTAAGGCATACAGATTGTTTAATCCTATAACTAAGAAATTTGTTGTAAGTCGAGATGTGAAATTTCTGGAAGATAAGTCTTGGAATGAAATGGAGAACAATACTTGTCCTGATCCTTTTATTCTGTTAGATGAACTTCAGACACCTGCAACAAGCACTCCAAGATTACAGGTTCAAGACAAAACCAGTAGTAGTTCATCCAGCAGTAGCAGTTCATCATCTTTTGAGTCTGATTCTGATAATCCTAAGATGAGAAACTTAAGTGATATTTATGCACAAGATGATGTTGATGATATTGTAAATTTTGCATTTCTTTCATTCCAACCTACTTGTTTTGAAGAGGCTATAAATGACAAAGTATGGGTAGATGCTATGAATAATGAAATCGATGCTATTGAAAGAAATCAAACTTGGGATTTGGTTGATCTACCTCATGATAAAAACTCTATAGGTGTCAAATGGGTTTTTAAAACAAAGTTAAATGAGAGAGGTGAAGTTGATAAGCATAAAGCACGATTAGTTGCCAAAGGTTTTTCACAGCAACCTGGCATAGATTATGGTGAAACATTTGCACCTGTAGCAAGAATTGATACAGTTCGATTTGTATTAGCTATTGCGGCACAAAACAAGTGGCCTATTTACCAAATGGACGTAAAGTCTGCTTTTTTGAATGGTGTCTTGAATGAAGAAGTGTATGTTGAACAACCACCTGGTTTCGAAATCAAAAATCACGAACATAAAGTGTACAGGTTGAAGAAAGCATTGTATGGCTTGAAGCAAGCTCCAAGAGCTTGGTACAGCCGAATAGACCATTACTTGTTGAATAATGGTTTCAGAAGGAGCGACCACGAGCCTACTTTGTATATCAAGAATGATCATCAAGGTAATATTTTGATATTGTGTCTTTATGTTGATGACATAATCTATACAGGTAACATGCAGTTAGATGAATTTAAATCTGCAATGAAAAATGAATTTGAAATGACAGATCTTGGATTAATGAGATACTTCTTAGGTATCGAAGTGAAACAAACACAGGATGGTATGTTTATGAGTCAACATAAGTATGCTACTGACATTTTGAAAAAGTTTAAGATGGACAGGTGTAAACCGGTTGATACTCCTATCCAAGTTGGTACAAAGTTGAGTAAAGATGATGTGGGTACTATTGTTAATGCAACTTTGTATAAGAAACTTGCTGGTAGTATTATGTATCTTACTGCTACTAGGCCTGATATAGCATTTGCAGCTAGTTATATCTCCAGGTTTATGGAATCTCCTAAAGACTGTCATTGGAAAGCTGGAAAAAGGGTGTTAAGATACATTGCAGGTACATCTACTTATGGTTTATTGTATGCAACCTCTGCAGATAGTAAGCTTGTTGGTTATACAGATAGCGATTATGCAGGATGTATTGATGATCGGAAAAGCACTTCTGGCTATGCTTTTCTATTTGGCAGAAACTTGATCTCGTGGTCATCCAAAAAGCAACCCATAGTTGCACTATCTTCAACAGAGGCCGAGTATGTTGCAGCAAATTCAGCATCATGTCAGGCAGTGTGGCTAAAAAGACTTCTCTCTGACTTTGGATATACAGAAAATGAACCGATTTCAATCCTTTGTGACAACACTTCCGCTATTTCCTTGTCGAAGAACAATGTGTTTCATCAAAGAAGCAAACATATCGACACTCGTTTTCACTTCATTCGTGAACTCGTCAAGAATGGTGACATTGTTCTCAAATTTTGTGATTCCAAGGAGCAGTTAGTGGATCTTTTCACCAAACCTCTAGGAAAAGTTAATTTTGAATTTCAATGTCAAAAGTTAGGAATAAAACAAATGTAAACCTCAAAATTAAGGGGGAGTGTTAAAGAAT
>JAXQQM020083561.1:0-20706 GCA_034641835.2 Pinus albicaulis | reverse complement strand
TCTACGGGATCGATTCTTGCAGTGAAAGAAGATGGCGAGTGGTGAAAAAATAGAGATCAATAAATTTAATGGTCAAAGTCTTGAGTTGTGGAAGCTCAAGATGGAGGATCTACTGGTGGATAAAGATTAGTGGATCGCAATAGATCCAGGTAGTAAACCAACATCAATGTCAGATGAAGATTGGAAGAAGCTGGATCGGAAGGCAAAGAGCACAATACGGTTGTGTGTCTCAAATTAAGTATTGTTGAATGTATCTGGGGAAGCTACGACGAAGACCTTGTGGGACAAGCTAGGGAATTTGTACCAATCTAAGTCTCTAGTGAATATATTGCTCTTGCGGAAAAAATTGTATAGCCTGAGGATGAAGAATGGAGACTCGGTGACAGAGCATCTGAACGCCTTCAATACTGTGGTAAGTCAGTTGTCATCTGTTGATATTAAAATCTCAGATTAAGATAAATGCATTAGTTTTTTGTGTTCTCTACCAGACTCGTGGGACAGTCTAGTTATTGCAATAGGTAGCAATACAACTACCTTGAATTTTGATGACATTGTCTCAGCCTTGCTTTCGGAGGAAATGAGATGGAGAAATATGGAGGGTCAAAATGGAGATGCCTTGTCTGTACGAGGAAGGTCCCAATACAAAAACAAGAATAAGGTTTCAAGTGGGAGATCTGAAATCTAGAGGGAGATCTAAATATCCTGGAAAGTTTTTAAAGGTGTGCTGGAAATGCAGAAAGGAAGGGCACTACAAAAAGGACTACAGATCTAAAGCTCCTGAGAAAGAAAAGGGATCTGATGATGCTCCTTTTGCAGAGGCAAAAACCACCTCAGATGAAGGTGGGGATGTCTATTTGGATTCTTCTTCAAATACACATGTAGATCATGAGTCATGGTTGATTGACTCGGGTGCATCCTTTCATTTCACTCCCCATAGGGAGTGGTTCTGCGAGTATCAAAATATAATGGCGGTGACGTCTTCTTAGGGGATGATAGGAAGGCCAGAATCGTCGGACGTGGAAAAGTAAAGCTGAAACTGCAAGGTGGAAGGATTAGAACACTTCATGGTGTTCTGCACATTCATGCATTGGCCAGAAATCTGATTTATGTAAGCAAGATGGATGATGCAGGTGTAAACATAGTGTTTGAGAAAGATGCCTGTAAGATGGTTCGGTGACCACTGGTATTAATGCGGGGAGATCGGATTGGAACTCTGTACAAGTTTTAGGGTAGCACTGTTATTGATGGGTACAACAGTTATGTGGTTCCTGAAAGTGGAGCGGAAATCCTAGTGGTCTCTGGAGAAAAGACCATGCTATGGCATCAAAGGCTTGGACATATTGGATATAAGGGCCTTCAGATACTGCATGGAAATGGTATGGTAGAAGGTATGTCTAATTTCTCTCTGGATTTCGATTTCTGTGAACATTGTGTATATGGGAAGCAGAATTGGGTGAGTTTTCCTTCTAGTGCTAAGAGGGCGAACAAGAAATTAGATCTTGTGCACAGTGATGTGTTTGGACCTGTGTCGATTCCATCACTGGGTAAGTCTGTGTACTATGTTTCATTCATATATGACTTCTCAAGGAATACATGGTTATATTTCTTGAGGAAGAAATCTGAAGTCTTTGACAGATTTAAAAAATTTAAGGCTCTGGTGGAAAACCAGACAGAGAAGAAGATAAAGGTGTTGAGGACATATAATGGTGGGGAGTTCTGTAAGAAGAAATTTGAAGAGTTCTATAAGAAGTGTGGTATAGCATGGCAGAAGAATACTCCATACACACCTCATCAAAACGGAGTTGCAGAAAGAATGAACAGAATGCTGATGGAAAAGGCAAGAAGCATGCTCAGTGGTACCAGGTTAGGACAAAAATTTGGGCAGAGGCAGTGGAGATTGCATGTTACCTGGTTAACAGATCACCTTCATTAGCATTGGAGGATAAGACTTCACATGAGGTATGGACTGGTAAGAAACCCTCTCTTTCACATCGGAGGGTATTTGGATGTGATGCATATGTACATGTTCCGAAGGAGAAAAGGACCAAGTTAGATAATAAATATGAAAGGTGCAATTTTATTGGATATAAGGATGGTTTAAAGGGTTACAAGCTTTGGAACCCAGAAACAAGGAAGGTGGTGTACAGCTGAGATGTGGTGTTTAGAGAGGTGAAATATGTTGTTAAACATGAAGTCCTACCAAAGGAACCTGAGAAGATAGATTTTGAGCTAAAGGAGGATGAATTAGACTCTACAACAGAAGAAGACTCAGAAGAGGAAGAGCCACAAAACTCTAGCTGTGAGAAGATCAGTTCGGGAAAGAAGGCAACCATAAAGGTATAGTCCATCTGCTTTCTGTTCAAGTTTTGCCTTAACTATAACTGATGATTATCCCAGAACTTTCAGGGAGGCAGTAGATTCAGAGGATGGAAAACTATGGAAGGAGGCCATGGTTGATGAAATTGAATCCTTGCATAAAAATGAGGCATGGGATCTGGTGGAGTTGCCAGCTAGAAGGAAGCCCATCGGGAGCAAATGGGTGTTTAAGAAGAAGAATAATGTAGAAGGCAAGGTGGAGAAATACAAAGCTCGGTTGGTAGCAAAAGGTTATTCCCATAATAATAATCCAACAATAAACAACAACTTATTCTCTTGGATCACTTTATTTCAGTGAACAGATTTGGAAAATCAGTGGGCTGAAGGAATTACGTGTTGGGAAAAATACTGAGAGGGGGGGTGAATCAGTATTTAGGGCACACTAAAACTTTTTACTTTTTCATGCTCTAAAACCCATACGCTACTTTGCTGAAGCCAACTAGCGTATGCACGCGGATATCCTTTATAAAACTCACGTATACACAGAGATCTAATTATGCCATTAGTTCTTCACTTATATCATTCCATCATTCATTTATTAGATGTTCTATAAACAGTAAACATGTGCACTAAGAGCATAATAAACCATCACACAAAGCATCACACATGAACACCAGGATGTTTAGGTGGAAACCCAAGTCGGGAGAAAACCACCGCTGCAGTTGCTCAGCCTTCAATATTTTATTATAGAGAAAACATCTTACAACATATGTGCTGGTGCAGACTCTACCAAAGACGTTGCATACCCACCTCGCGCTCGTTTACCAAATCTCTCCCTTCGGGAAGAGAGCCCAAACCCCCCACCGGCTTACCAGCCTCACCTGGAAGGGAGCTACGACCCCCTGCTCTCGTTTACCAGCCTCACCTGGAAGGGAGCTACAACTCCCTGACTGAAGGCTACAAACCTCAGCACCAATATGGACCACGTTTCATCAATTTTCACACTGGATCCAAAGCTTCCTTTAGGACACAACTTGCAGGCCACATTTCATCATATTTTTAGACTGGACCCTTTCCATACTTTTAAGCACAGCCAACCAGAAACAGATACATATAACTCATTGACAGATATTAGAAAACCAGCAGAACAGATCAGACATTTCTTACCACGGACTTCAGCAAACCCTAGTTTTCATATGCGCTTTCCTTTCTCTGATGTCGCGTATATACGCGCTTCCTAGCGTATACATCTACACATAAACTTCACTGCGCATACGCGCTTTTTCTTCAGAGAAGTCGCGTATATACGCGCTTCCTCTGCGGTGAAGTAGCGTATGGATCTTCAATCATTACAGAGCTGCATACTTCTTCAGATCAGACATTCAGTTCAGATTCAACCCTTTACTTCAGACAGATGTTCGCCTCATCTCGCATCTGTTTTCTTCAAAGTAAATGCATCTAGCAGCTACACATACATTCCGCATCTAGATATTCCGTCATCTTCTCTTCATAGGTGCATCATAGATTCCGCATCTATTATCAAACCTTTTACTCCTTTCCATACGTATATACTTCTACATAGAAGTATCACCCAAGCCTGTACATCTTGCACTCCACATCCACGTTTGCACAATGAAATTCTTCTCCTTATATAGGTTAACCCTTTTTCAATACCATGAGCCAAAACCACATTACTTCTGATGGTATTCCTGGACGGGGTCATTTAGACGAATCATTACCCAATACAATGGGTCGATACCATGGGGGTTACCCCTGGTTTTGCACTTTAAGAGCGCTTTTGCCCATACGCGACTTGGCACGTTGATTCCCGCGTGCATACGCGACTTCCCCTAGGCAAATCCGCGTATGCCTAGAGACATACTCTTTTCATCAAGATTTAGCACATGTTGAATTCCTTTCTTCATTGCCTTCTGTACATACTGTAGATACATCAGATTTACTTCATCAAGAACATATTTTATCAAGCACAACTTCATCAAGTAAGTTGTCATCATCTTCATCAAGTGGGTTGCCATTCAAGGACAACACTCAGCATCATATTGCTAATAAACATCATTTCATATCAGATTTACATCGTTTACCAAGTCCATCAGGTGGTTCGCCATCAAGGACAGCACATGTCAATAGTCGCATGTCTTCATCTTCATTCAGTGGGTTGCCATCAAGGACAACACTCTGCATCATATTGCTAACATTACGCAATTCCTAGGGTTGACTGGTGGTTCATGCATGGAGGACTCAGTTAGAACTGAAGTGGCCAAGTTATGATAGATTTGGAAGAGTAGTTCATGGAGTTGTTATTCAGTTTAACTCAGTTAAAGTGAGTTAAACTCAGTTGAGCTAGTTGTATCTAGTCTAACTGAATGATACACTAGTGAGAGTGGATTGAATTAATTAGTTAATTAATTGACAAATAATAACTCATTAATCAACTGAACAAATATAGCAGTTAACTACAGTGCATGTCAGTTCCAGTGGAGACCTAGTGGAGAGATAGGTGAAAGGGTGAGATGGAAAATCTGTTGTGATTATAGTGATGCATTGATTGCATCACACACACATTGGAGTTTCCAATGAGGATTGTGCATTCAAGGCAAGGGTAATTCGAATTCATTCAGAGCTATTCTTCAGTAGGGATTGCGCAGTGGAGGCAGGCTATCAGGAGGGCATAAATCAGTGCATTGATTTGCAGATTTCATCTTGTTAGTGTGTGACGATTGATTGTACTGAGAGCTTGATGTACTAAGCTTTGTATGAGATTGTTACATGATCTCCATGATACATAATATATGATAGTTGGGGTTTTTGGCTTTAGGCTTTCCCGTTAAACAACTGTTTTATGTGCGATTTTTTTTATTTCTTCATGTGTTTGCAATTGAGTTTATAATTTCCGCAAAATATTAACAGTGGAAGGATTTTGTATTTAGCAAGAGGTTTAAATATTGTTAGATCAGGGGAATCTGGATATATAATGCATATGTGATATAATTTCTACACAGTTAAGGAAGTGGAACTGAAAAAACAAAACTAAATTGACCTTCCACACATGCTACAGAACCTTTAGGAACCAACCAACCTTTCCAGGTGACTAGCCCACGAGGAAACTTAAATTTTCAATGAATTAAACCCCAAGTTGCTCCCTTGACAAGCTATGCATGCGAGTTTAGGCCTGCAGTTGATCCCACGTCAAAGGCGAGCCAACGACTATGGACTTTTTCAGCTAGTTTTGTGCTAGTGTCCCCACATTATGTGCCACTTTTTCAGGCTGGGACTAAGGCCACTACCCAAAACTCCATGAAAACCTTAGGAATGATAAATAACACTGAGACAAAGGTATTAATGCAAACATTTTATCAATTACTTGACTGGACACCTACTAGCCATGACAAGAATTTCGTCAAACATGCCACAAATATGTGTTCTACAGGTCATAACAACATATATGTACATAGGGGTCTCATACTTATCTAAGAATCGTTAGGAAGCATTAACGCCTTATCACATTAGTTTAATTATCATCTATTAGGTCATACATTCATTTCTCATTCATTTACAAATCAAAACATGACGAGATCCATACCTCATCATTATCATAAAACATATTCATAACCAACACATAAACAACAGAAATAACAACGATACAACAACCCTAAATTCCACATATGTACCAATACATTTGAACATAAAATACCAAGGAAAGGAAGTCTTATTAATGAATACAAAATCGAACGAGGTTTGGGGACTTCCATGTACCACCCGATTATAGATTGACTGAACCAAATCTTTCTTTTAGCCAATCACCCCCGTGCCATATTCCAAGAATGAATGTGGGACTCATAACTGAAATCAACTAGGGCTTCCTGAGGCTAAACCACCTCACCCTCATCAATAAAATCAGGCTTTACCGCAATCCCCACTAGATCACTAGGCCCTAAACAAGCATGGATGCCACCGGATTTCTCCCCCTACACCACGAGGAATTTTCATGTCTCCTAGTATATAGGCTTTACCGTATATCACACCATTCACTGGTCGGGATTCCTAGGCCTATTTGCGACTCCACCCTTCGGGATTTATAGTATATCCTACCAATCATCAACCAAGGTATCAGAGCTTTGGTTTCAGCAAAGGGGCTCAGGGGAATAAAATCTAGGTGTTCAGATGGAAACTATTGTCGCATCCCAACTATTTGACAAAAAAATTGTCAATGAACATTGTGGAAAATGTACGCTAGATTAATGTAATTAATTTCTTAAGGTGGATTAATGTTGATGGGAATGTTGCAATGCATCTAATTACAATAATGTGGTTGTATGTGTTGGATTTGAATATACAAGAGGGATTTGTAGGTTGCATGTCAATTGTTTGACAAAATATCTCAATGAGAATAGTTTGGGAAAAAGTGTTTGAAGCTTGCAATGAATGGGTTAGTCACTCCAATTCTTAGGTGATATTATTTTTAAAGGATATGGGTAAGTTATGGAGGTGTATCTTATGTAATTCATGAAAATAAAGTTTGGAATTGTAAAAAAATGGGTGAACTATGGAATTAATAAAAATGCCCAATTATGTTAGATAATAGAACTTGTTTGAGTTATTTGAAGGGTAAACAAATAATTTGATAGTTCGATGATGTGGAGACCTTTATGTGGAAATCATAGAAACCAAGATGATATTGACATGTCTACAGGCCAATCATCAATTTGATAATTCATAGCCATTTACTCTCAAAGGCCCAGTCAAAGGAATTGGTCATATGAAGGTCAAAGTCAAAGAATAGTAACCACGTGTTTAATGATTAGACCCCACATGTTGACATGAAAGAACACATGCCAAGTTAGATTGGAGGGTACAAGTGGATGCCATGTAGCAAAGGAAAAAATTCATGATGGAAGTGTGAAGATTATATTTGGTAAAGAAATATTGGTGGGTGGTTTTGTAAGATTATACCACTATGAAGCACAAAATATTGTCTTGAAAAATACATATCAAATTCCCATAATGTGTTCCTTGAAAGGCAATAATTGGTAATGCAAATCTTGAGGAGTGGTTTTAAAAAACAACATTCAAGCTCCATAATGGTAGGATTATATGTAGAAACATCATATTGGAAGGGTGGCAAGAAATATTACAAATCCCAAAAACATGGTTTTGGAAACTGACATTCAAGGTCTACAATATTTGTGCATAATCTTCAAAGCAATTTGAAATTGGAGTAAAGGTTGTGTGATGGAACAAGGTGTATAATGGGGCATAAATAAGCATAGAAAGGTTTTCATATCCTAATAGAAGTGGAAAATCCAATGTAGGATGTTATCTTCTTTGAGCAAGTAAGTTAATTTACATCAATGAAAGGGATGAATTGTAAATGTGATTTAAGGATGCTAGTTCCTTAGAAATAATGCATATAATTCATTGATGATAACCAACATGTACAATTTAATTTGTAGGGAATAAATGGCAAATATAAGGGATTAAGTGTTCTTGGTTTCTATAGTGGTTATTGTGTACAACAAGAGAATGGCTAAAATATGTATGAGATATATTTATTGAAAGTGAATGCCATACTAGTTTATGCAATCCCTTTCTCCTTTGAGAGAAGGAAGAACAACTAAGCAATAAAAATAATAAAGCATAGAAGGCATAATATTTGCATAAGGAAAGGGAAATTGAAAGGCTTAGATAGTAGAGGCAATCTAGCAGGATGAAGAAGGCACATAGCCCATGCATGAGATGGGTGAACTATCTTATTGGATAAGATTTGTGTTTTCTTGGACTGGTTGCAAGATACGAACCAATAATTTATATAGAGAGAAAATAAGGCACTCCAATATAAGAAACTACCTTGTGAGATAGAGTGGAACCTAGCAAAAAAAATTCAAAGAACACAACAAATGGAGCAACAATCCTAAAAAATGTGTAAAATGTAGAGACAAACCGAGGCATCAAAGGAAGTTGTAAGGGTACTAGGAATTGGTTGCAATAGTAAATGATGCATGTGGCCAACAAGGTAGAAAGGGAAATGATGGAGCCTTTTGCACCCTAAAACTTTGTTTTTTCCTATAATAGAGTTATAGTTTTTAACGTAGTAAGTATAACTTACATGTTGAACCAAGTATTGTTACTTGGGTAAGAATATCACAACTAATTATATCTGTGTAATTGGTAGAAAGGACATGAAATGGATGAGATATCATGTGGAATTCCATCTATGTAAAGTCACTTGAAGGGAGAATTTCTTAACTCTTCTCTTGTTACATTATTTATATTTCTCTAGATTAAGAAAGCTACTATTTGTAAATAGTTAAGGCATGGGAATGTTGATAATTTGATAAATGCAAGAGAGTAAAGTAGCTAGAATATTAGTATGCATTGTTAAACATATTAAGAGAAAACATGTGGTAGAGTACATACAAGTTTTTTTGTGCATATATGTGATGTTGCATATTAAATAAAAGTGATATGTTTTTACATATGCAATAACTATGGCATGTGAACTAAATGTGGTTGATGTAATTGTATAAACAAGAATGGATGAGGACATGGTTGAAGATGTTGACGATGTTATTATTTCCTAGGAAAGTCAACCTCATGATAAAGCATAGGTACAAGAGAATTATTGTCAAGAGGTTGGTAAAGGGATCATGTGAGTTCCCATGAGGCACTAGTCGATTAGGCAACATCAAAGATTTTGATGGAAACCACACATGCATACAAATGATCATGCAAATGTTCCTTGAACGTTGGAAGTGAATTGGGTAAAAAAACCTTTGGCCATGCTTAATATCTTCATTGATAAATTTATGAAACATTTGAATGTAGGTATGTTATTATACACATGCCAGGTAAATGCATGAAGTCTTGGATATGTAATGATTGTTAGAGTCTATTATCGGATTCACGAGTTAATATGTCATGATTGAGTTGGCTATTAGTTAATAACCATATTGAATGAGTATTTATACTCATGATTACGAAAATGGATTCCATGTGAAATAATCATATGTGAGAATGTCTATTGTTGGACTTGGGAAAGGTTATATTGTTGCATAAGTATCCAGTGGCCCTCTTGCTTGTTCTAGAATTTGTGACTGTAACCTTCTTAGAAACACTGATAACACCATAAGAGGAAGAAGAGCTTCGTATGGTACTATTGACCAAAAAAATAAAAGGTCTTCTAGCATGCTTGAGAGACTATTTAGAAAATAAAGGATGTATTCATGATGTTGTATTTTTTATAAAGAAGAAGGTGTCCAAATTATTGAACAAGTTTTTGGGAGGTGATTGGGGGATGTGTTGAGGTGTTTATCTAGCCCTCCAACTTGTCATGTTAGGCAATATGAGTTGGCTATTCTTGAAACAATGTAACAATGCATTAAGTTAATGTGCATAACTAGATTACATAATGTGCAGGTTGTAACTATGCATCCATGAATATTGGTACATTTATTGATTGTGTTGTGTGAATTTTTTTAATGCATATATAGTAAATTGCATTTAATATGTTGATCACTAAAAGTGGTTGAATTACTGGTATATTATAATTTTGATATCATTTCATGGAGGTTTGTGAATTTTAGAATGATCATGGTTTGTTTGGCTAACTGAATTTTTTTTCAAAGAGGATATATTATAAGTAAAATGATCTTAAATATGGAAATGAGTGGAATTCCATAATGAAGATTGGTTTCCATTTCATGCAATGGCCAAAAATTATGAGAAGGATATCACAATTGTGAAAACTATTTTTTGTATGAAACATATTTAAAATTTATGATTGAAATGTGATGATAAAAAATCATGGTAATTTTATGTGTATAATGCAAGTGAGATGATGGATTTTTCTATTAAGGATAGAATATGGTTTTTGTAAGTTGGAGAGCATAGGAAGGATGCTACCATGATTCCCTAAAAACCATATGATATGCTTTGATTTCCACAAGCTATTGATTATTATAGGTTGTTAGTGGGACTCCCTATAACTAAGGCTCTATAAGTTGCATTCTTCTTGCACATAAAATCCTTGACAAAATGGATTTCTCAAGGACTGGTGAGTATAGAAGGGGATGCATGAACTTGGAAGGGTGAGTGTTGTAAAATATTTGTGTTTTCATGTGTTATGTAGGATCAAGAAGGAAATACATGTTTGGATGTGTCAAAAAATAAATGGGATGAATATTTCCCATGCTAACCATGTGGAGTAGATATATATTTATATAGATAAGTATTGGGTCGATTAGCATAATTTATTTTGTGTTATGAGTATGTATGCTTCCATTTTGATTTTGAGATTCCCATGAATGGAATAATTGTTGCATAGAAATAGCTATGATATGCATGATTACCTTGATTATTTTTGTATTTATATGCTAAAATGTTGAGGCCTTGGAGGTATTTAAAGGAAATGAAAGGAATTGCATGAGATTGTTATCTAGATAGCCATCAAGTAGTAGTTATAATGAAGAGGATAACAATGTAGATTTAGATGAAGAACAAATACATGGGGACATGGCCCTATTTCTAGAAGGATCCCATGTAAAAATGTGAAATATAATGTAAATACTATGATTGGAGCTCAAGGCTAAGGCCGAAGTTGTGAATGCATAAGTGTCCTAGTGGTGAACTAAGTTTATATTGTGATGGGTATAGTTTTTGTGATATGCTTATTTATATTTAAATGAATATATGGAAAAAAAATACATAATAATATAATATGCACTAAAAATTTTGCATAAGGGAACATCAAGGGAACTACGATACCACAAGAGGGGAAGAGGAAAGAGGGTTGTCTTCAGATTTTACCTTGTCATTTTCCTATGGGTTATTTCTCCTTCTTTCCCATGATTCCTTGTCATTGACCTTTGGAATATTTCCCCTTATTATTCTTTATAGTCTTCGCATAATACTTTGACTTGTGGGTCTATGCAAAGTGCAATTGTGATGCCTATCATATCCTTGGGAAGAGAGATGGCTCTTATGAAATAAAAAGAATTTCATTGTATTTATATGCAAGCTATGATCATAATGATTATTATACCCTTCCATTCATGGAAAATAATATGGGACAAGTCCCCATATTATGGGGATAATAATCCCTAGTTGTAATTTTTGTTATGGCTAGTATGACTCTTATGAAAATATTTTCCAACATGCTTGTGGTTAGCAAGATCCCATAGAAGTTGTGGAAGATTGTTATTAAAAAAATTGAAGAAATGGGATAGCTAGAGAGAGATATCATCGTTGGAATGTCTATAACAGTTAAGAAAATACCTTTAGACCTACAACCCTATTATTGCTTCTCGTTGACTACCTTAAGGTCAACTATTTTTTGTTCCTAGGTAATTACTAAAGGGTCAATGACATGTTGGACTCTTTTTTCACATAGTGAATAACACGAGAAGGAAAGCGTATTATTTGGGACCATGTATTAGAGAAATATTTAGTCTTCCTTATGTGTAGGGGAATTGGAAGAGAGTGACATGACTTATATGATTACTAAAATAGGTCCCATAGAGCTATAAAGTGAGCAGATGGTTTTTCATGAGAGTAATGGGTTGGGATGAGAAAGACTAGATCCCTAGAGGAGCTTCCTTTTCCCTAGTGGTATCATGGTTTTGCTTAGAGGTGGAATCATTTTCCGACTCTTATGATTGAGTGGAAAATCACTCCTTAGCAACAAGTTTGGTGGACATGACTTTATTTGTAATAGTTATTAATAGTTATATGTTTTTCTATTTTAACAATGCATTGAGTTTAATGGGAAATGAAAGAATTAAGAATACGCATTGTCATTTTTTTTATTAGTTTATATTTTCATATGAATTATGTAATCTATTGTTTTTAAAGATTAAATTTGGCCTTACAAAGGCTTAATGAGGCTAAGTAACCATGTGGATGGTGTTGGATGGACAAGGAAGGAATTTGGGGATGCCACATGAGAGAAGATGTTATCATTTTTATATTTTGGATTGTCATTTATTAGTTGGGTTGGGGTCGTATAATAATGCAAACAACTCTAATTCGAATTCCAATGGATATAGAACTCTTATGTGTGTGAAGAAAAGTGCTTAATTTTCTTAATTTTAATTTCCCTTCATAGATATGTTCAATTAGAAAATGATTTGTGTGTGTGTAATTTGGGTAGGTGATTTTTATTAGATCATATAAAAAAGAAATAACGTAACATTGTCTTGCATGCCTATTGGTTTGCCACAGGGGAAACTAGACCAATATTATAGAATTACTTTTGTTGTCCAAGTAAAAGGCATAAAAATGATAATAAATCTCATTTAATATTATCTTCCAAGCGAGCTACATCCTAATTTAAAGGCTTGATAACCTTCTTGATCAACATGTTTAACAAAAATATGGCTAAGTAACAAAACAATGAATGTTCAATACAACTTCTATTCAATAGGAGAGTCCTCATGGATCATAATCAATGGTCTTGTCTCCTCATCCAAGTCCGTGAATTTTATGTTGAAAATATTATTTTCCATCGCTACAACTCTGTTGTCCAACCTTTTGATTTTTCTCCGCACTTCATCATGCTTAACAAGATTTATTATCATTGTTTTGAGCTCTCCACCAGTACTTTACCCATTATTTTTTTAAGTTGCCAATACATGTCAATTGTTTTTATATGCCCAGTGTGTCATGTTCTCATAATGCTCGTTTCTAAAACCAAATTGCTAATCTATTCCTTTACTTCTGGATATGTTATGAACCTTTGTTTTATTCTATCTCCCCTTAACTTAATTTCACTTTAGATTGCTTGAGGGTTGTTTCTATAGAAAATTTTAGTAGAATGCTCTTCTACCATCTGGGCATGAGAGGTGGTAGGTAAGCTAGCATTATGATGACCCCTCCTACCACATGAACCTCCTCTTAAAGTCATAATTTTGCAACAACAATGAGAGCAATACCAAGGTTTGAAGAGAGAATGATGGAGACTACCCAAATAAGAACAAAGAGTAACACAATTCTCAAAGAAATAAGACTAAGCCAAACCACCTAGAGGAAAATATCAACCCAAAACTCAGAGATCACCCACCTTGAAACGTAGACCCACTCGAGTCTTTGGGAGATGAAACAAGGATTCAAACTCTCTAAGAGATTAAAAAGGGACAATTCCAACTAACAAAGAATATAGATTCCAAAATGATAACAAATATCAAACAAAAAAACTTAAACTCATTGCCAATATAGCCCCAATTTACAATCCAACAATACCAAGGAAGAATTCCACAATGAATGACATAGAACGAGAGCTTAGGCCAGTGATTACCTTCCTAAGAAGAAGTCACCAAGGCTAGGATCTTGCCATGTGTAATAACCAAGGATCAAGGTTGTCCCTCTTGTTGGGTATGTTTTATATTCTTTCCACGACTAGTCACACGCGCCTGTTGGGGTCCGAGGCAACGCCCTGGCAAAAAAAAAATTGGTGTGTGGACCCACCCATGGTTTTGTGCATGAGTTTGCACATGGTTTTAGGGGACGACGATTTTCGACCCCTGGTATTTTGTAGATCTGATCAAGGGAACTACGATTATGTTCTAATCCAGGGTTAATGGATTGGGGTTTATGTATGCTTCGGCATGTATATATATGTGTTGTAACACTAAAAGGAATATAATGAAAAATCAAGCTAGTCGTCCTGATTTGGGATCCAGGAGAAAATCTCTATGTTTATATGTTTTATGTTTTATGCTCTCCCTATTGTTTATTTTATGTTTTAAGATTCGTTTGTAGATAATTTCTGTATAGGGTTTGTTGAAAATGCAGCAAGATGATGGAGCTTAGTGAAATGAAGTCGCCTTTACTAAGTGAGCCCGCAGGCAAATTCTGGCGCAAAGTCTATTTTTATACTATGTCTATTTTTAGACATATGGAGCATGGTCCAGGGGTTGCAGTATGTTATTCTTGGAGTATTGGTCATGTTGGTAAAAATAGATGGACCTCTATTTTTTTTGGACCTATAGGTCGAAGTCTATTTTTAGACTGCCTATCCTAAAAATAGGGAAGTCAAATATTATTTACCCTTAATAATATTTGGACTCTAAACTTCAGTTTACTCTCTTGGAGCACTTCAGTTCGAGCCTTGGAAGTGGCTCATGCATCTAACAGAGAAATTACACTATTCCTAAGGGTTTGGTGAGCTCATGCATGGTTGACTTTAGTTAGGACTTCAGTGGCAGAAGTTTGGTGGAGTTGATGAGACAGTTGGTGGAGTTGTGTTCGGTTTAACTTAGTTGAACTAGTTGAGATTAGTTTAACTAGCTAATCAACTAGTAATGAGTGGAGTGAATTAAATATTATTTAATTCATTAATTAGTAACTCATTATTCAACTCAATAACACATCAGTTCACTACAGTGCATGGACAGTTCAGTGGAGACCAGTGGAAGAGGTAGATGAAAGGGTGAGTACAACTATCAGTTGTGACATCAGTTGTGCATGAGATTTGCACCACACTTGGAGGCAATTTCCCATGATGATTGCGATGTCAAGCCAAGGAGATTCAAACCTTGGATCTCTATTTATACAAGTCATGATTGCGCAATAGAGGCAGGCAATTAGTGGATATGTTTTGAACCCGTGACTTGTTCAAAACCAAGCTAGTTTGTGTGTAACTTCATGAGATAGTACTGAGTACTTGTGAGGAGTATTGTACTGATTTTGTTACATGTTTTCTCCATTATAATATACACAATATCTGCGGGGTTTTCAGCTATAAGCTTTCCCCATACATACTGTGTTAATGTGTATGATGATTTGATGTGTTATCGCTTGTTTTATTTCCGCATGTGTGATGATCTGAGTGGAAGAGATTATGTGTTGCATATGAATTCAAATTGATATGTGATCAGGATAATCTCGGTGGATAAATATCATTATTCATCAAATTTCTACATGGTATCGGAGCTATTGAAGCAGAGATTGATCATCACAGTGATTACAAACTTATTTCGGTAGACAGAGTCTGCATGCGGGCCAGGTAGCCTCTGGATCCATCCTTTCCTTTGAAAGGTGATATATCTAGTAAATGCCCCTGCAGTCGATCTCTGTGCTAGAAATAATTTGTTCTCACAGATCAAGGGCGGTTGAGCTTTGAGGTGGAATTCAAATTTTGCAGCAGTTTTGTTTTCTTGGTGCCGGAGTTGAAAATGTCTTTCAACGGTTTGCGACTCGAATACACCCTTGAAGGAAGTTCGAATTATGTTGCATGGAAGGATCGCATGGAGGCAGTATTAGAAGATAATGGACTGAAGGAGTTTGTGGATATAGATGTCCAAAAGCCCACTGATCCTGCTGAAGTCGAAACATGGCAAAAGAAGATGGTGAAATGTCGAAGGATCCTGTTGGAGGGCGTCAAGGATCATATTGTATCCAGCCTGCATGGAAAGGCTTCTCCATATTTAATGTGGAAAGCTTTGACGGATCTATTCCAGAGTAAGAGCGACTAAAGGAAGCTGTCGCTCAAAGATAAGCTCAGGAACATCAAGATGGAGAAGGGCGACAGTATCGCCAAATACCTCACGAAGTTCACTCAATGCAGAGATGAACTGGGAAGTGTGGGGGTTACTGTCGATGAAGAGGATATGGTCGACCTGGCTCTCCTTGGTATTCCGAAGGCTTGGCACTCATATCAAGATAGTGTCAATGGTCGGGAGAAGCTGCCGGGATGGGAGCGCCTTTGGGCGGATCTCATGCAGGAGGAGATAAGGAGGACTACTTGGGATGGATCTTCATCAAAGGGAGCTGATGAAGAAAATTGCGCTTTGGTTGCCAAAGAAAATAAGGGGAAGGGTAAGAAAACTTCTCATTCCGGTGCAAAGGGCAAGAAGCAGGATCTGGCGAAAGTGAAGTGTTTTCACTGCCATGATCACGGACATTATGCTACCAATTGTCCAAAGAAGAAGAAGAACAAGCAAGCGGGAAGATCTGCAGATGGAGAAGCTTTGGCTTCACAGTTCGAGCTTGACTTTTCACCGATCGCATGCTTGGTTTCAAGTGTGATGGAATCGGTGTGGTTCTTGGACAGCGGTGCGTCATTTCATATGACGGGAGATCGGGATTTGTTCTCAGATCTGGAGGACAAAGATTTGGGTGTGCACATCGAGATGGGCGATGATGGTAGATACAGTGCGACTGGTATCAGTACCATATCCTTTCAAAGGGAGTCTGGTAAACCCTTTGTATTGAAGGATGTCATGCATGTACCTGTATTGAAGAAGAACTTGATCTCTGTGGCGATGTTGGAAGATAAGGGGTATGATGTGGTCTTCAGCGAAGGAAAAGCCTTCCTACGCAGTAAGACTACTGGAGAGACCCGGAAGATAGGGGTTCGAACCAAGAACCTTTATCAGTTGCAAGTAGATGGCTGTGCAGCAATGGCATGCAAGGCGGGAGAAGTGGTGAGCCGGGATGATGAGGGCGAACTGTGGCACAGGAGATTGGGCCACCTTCACCATGGAGCTTTGAAGATCCTGCAGAAGATTTCTACTGGGCTTCCTAAGGGCACTCTTGCGCAGTCAGATCAGTGCAAGGGGTGTACTTTAGGGAAGTATGTGAAAGCCACCTTTCACGAGAAGGATAGTCACGCCACGACAATCCTTGAGAGAGTTCACACAGACGTGTGTGGTCCTTTCTCAGTTGCTTCGACATCAAAGCACAGGTATTATGTGATCTTTGTTGATGATTTCTCTCGAAAGTGCTGGATCTTCTTCATGCAGAAGAAGAGCGATACATTCGCGAAGTTCTGTGAGTTTAAAGCACTGGTCGAGAAGGAGTCGGGGAAGAAAGTGATTGCTCTAAGGAGTGATAACGGTGGTGAATTCATCTCGGCTGAATTCAAGGAGTTCTGCAGCGCAGAAGGGATTCGGAGAGAGCTCATCCCACCCCATAACCCACAGCAGAACGGGGTGGCTGAGCGGAAGAACAGAACGATCGTGGGTGCTGCACGGGCGATGTTGCATGATCAGGGCCTACCCCTTCACTTGTGGGCCGAGGCATGAAATACAGCAGTGTATGTGCAGAACCGTTGTCCTCACAAGGTTCTTGGCATGAGTACACCGGAGGAGGCTTATTCTGGCAAGAGGCCTGATATTTCCCATTTGCGGATTTTTGGTTCTCCCGCTTTTCACGGCGTACTGTGCGACGTTAGCGGGAGCCGGATCCAAATCCCAAAGGAACATTAGGGGGCATCGATACACCTCGCTAACCATCGTGCTTGTCAAATAGTCGCAAGACTGTTGTGCGACGGGATATAAAATTTCAGGAGGAGAAAGCCATGCAGTGTTCGCTTGAGAGGGAGCTACACTTGCATGCAGATGAGGAGCTGTTAGTTCCTAAGGAGGAGCTTCCGGATGTGGATCAGCCACAAGAGGAAGCTCAGGAGGTGGAAGAAACCACCCATGCAGCGCCAACCATCAGAGGGCGCATGCGCACTACAGAAGCTGAGCGACTGGCTCGAGATGCAGAGAAGGTTGTAGGACCACCTACAGCACAACGCAGACAGAGGCAGTCACCGGATCGGTACACTGGATACATGGCTCTTGTGAGTCAATGTGTCATGACGGAGCCATCCTCTTTTGAGGAAGCTGTGGAGGAACCCGCATGGGTAGATGCCATGATCAAAGAATATGATTCGATCGTCAGAAACAGTGCATGGGAGATTGTCCCAAGACTGGAGGGGAAATCAGTGGTGGGTTCGCGATGGATCTACAAAGTGAAGCAGGCGGCTGACGGGAGTGTGGAGAAGTACAAGGCGAGATTTGTCGCCCGTGGTTTCTCACAGATCGAGGGGATTGACTATGAGGAGACTTTTGCACCTGTCGCAAGGTACTCTTCCATACGAACGATCCTTGCTCTCTCAGCGCAGATGGGGTGGCACATTCATCAGATGGATGTGAAGACTGCGTTCCTCAATGGAGTTATTGAGGAGGAGGTGTACATAGAGCAACCTGAAGGTTTCGAGATCTTTAGCAGTGAGTCGCATGTGTGCCGACTCAAGAGAGCACTGTATGGGCTGAAGCAAGCACCTCGTGCTTGGTACACTCGGATAGACAGCTACTTCACCGGGCTTGGATTCTCCAAGAGTGAGGCGGATCCTAACCTGTACCAGATTGTGGTGGAGAGGAAGATGTTGATCATCGTACTGTATGTAGATGATCTGATTTTGACTGGCGATGAGCAGTTGATACTTTCATGCAAGGAGGATCTTGCACGAGAGTTTGAGATGAAGGACTTGGGCATCCTTCATTATTTCCGGGGATTGGAGATTTGGCAGCGCAGCGGAGGATTGTTTGTTTCTCAGGGCAAGTATGCTCGGGAGATTCTGGAGAGGTTCAACATGCAAGGCTTGTGTCTGCGGACACTCCTCTCCCCGGTGGTTGGAGGAAGGAGGATGCTACTTCAACAGAGGTAGTGGATGCCACTGTCTATTGACAGTTGGTGGGGTCGCTTATGTATCTGGTCAATACACGACCCGATATATGCTATGCAGTTAACCAGCTTTCGCAAGCTATGGTTAAGCCTACCAAGATCTTTTGGAAGGCAGGCAAGCATGTATTGCGTTATATTAGAGGCACATCGAGATATGGTCTATGGTACAGACAGGAGGATGGAGCGAAGCTTTCTGGCTTCACTGATGCAGATTGGGCAGGGAGCCCAACGGACCGGAAGAGCACATCTGGAGGAGTTTTCAGCATTAGGTCGACAGCAGTTTCCTGGTACAGCAGGAAGCAGAGATCCGTGGCACTCAGTTCAGCAGAGGCCGAGTACATGGCAGCTAGCTTGGCTACATGCGAGGCTATTTGGATGAGGAAGATCCTCGTTGGATTTTTCGGGTTGCATTTGGAGCCTACAGTGATTTACTGTGATAACCAGAGTTGCATTAAACTCTCGGCTAATCCATTATTTCATGATAGGTCCAAACACATCGACATCAGGTACCATCATATCAGAGATTGTGTTCAACGGAGAATCATGATGCTTTCATATGTTCCCACGGAGGATCAGGATGCTGACATCTTGACGAAGGCGCTCACCAGGAGCAAGTTCGAATTCCACAGAGGCAGGATAGGGGTTGCAGATAATCCATATCTTGCCGAGAGGGAGTGTTGAGAATGCAGCAAGATGATGGAGCTTAGTGAAATGAAGTCGCCTTCACTAAGTGGGCCCGCAGGCAAATTCTGGCGCAAATTCTATTTTTAGACTATGTCTATTTTTAGACATATGGAGCATGGTCCAGGGGTTGCAGTATGTTATTCTTGGAGTATTGGTAATGTTGGTAAAAATAGATGGACCTCTATTTTTTGACCTATAGGTCGAAGTCTATATTTAGACTGCCTATCCTAAAAATAGGGAAGTCAAATATTATTTACCCTTAATAATATTTTGACTATAAACTTTAGTTTACTCTCTTGGAGCACTTCAGTTCGAGCCTTGGAAGTGGCCCATGCATCTAACAGAGGAATTACGCTATTCCTAAGGGTTCGGTGAGCTCATGCATGGTTGACTTCAGTTAGGACTTCAGTGGCAGAAGTTTGGTGGAGTTAATGAGACAGTTGGTGGAGTTGTGTTCGGTTTAACTTAGTTGAACTAGTTGAGATTAGTTTAACTAGCTAATCAACTAGTAATGAGTGGAGTGAATTAAATATTATTTAATTCACTAATTAGTAACTCATTATTCAACTCAATAACACATCAGTTCACTACAGTGCATGGACAGTTCAGTGGAGACCAGTGAAAGAGGTAGATGAAAGGGTGAGTACAACTATCAGTTGTGACATCAGTTGTGCATGAGATTTGCACCACACTTGGAGGCAATTGCCCATGATGATTGCGCTGTCAAGCCAAGGAGATTCGAACCTTGGATCTCTATTTAGATAGGCCATGATTGCGCAATAGAGGCAGGCAATTAGTGGATGTGTTTTGAACCCGTGACTTGTTCAAAACCAAGCTAGTTTGTGTGTAACTTCATGAGATAGTACTGAGTACTTGTGAGGAGTATTGTACTAATTTTGTTACATGTTTTCTCCATTATAATATACACAATAGCTGCAGGGTTTTCAGCTATAAGATTTCCCCATACATACTGTGCTAATGTGTATGATGATTTGATGTGCTATCGCTTGTTTTATTTCCGCATGTGTGATGATCTGAGTGGAAGAGATTATGTGTTGCATATGAATTCGAATTGATATGTGATCAGGATAGTCTCGGTGGATAATTAATTATTATTCAGCAAATTTCTACAGGGTTAAAACCTACATTTGGTATTAGAGTTGTTTCGGCCTCAAGGGGACGCCTTTGCTGCTGAGGGTTTTTTTCTCGGGCCTGTGGTAGACCCTGTTCAGTGGGAGA